>SJYC01136067.1:0-42483 GCA_006408675.1 Madoqua kirkii
GTGAGTCTGAGTGAACTCCGGGAGATGATGATGGACAGGGAAGCCTGGTGTGCTGCAATTCATGGGGTTGCGAAGAGTCAGACACTACTGAGCGACTGAACTGAACTGTAACCGATTCAATGGACATGTGAAGTGAAGTCGCTCAGTTGTGTCTAACTCTTTGTGACTCCATGGACTATAGCCTACCAGGCTTCTCCCATGGAATTTTCCAGGAAAGAATGAATACTGGAGTGTGTTGCCATTTCCTTTTTCAGAGGATCTTCCCCACCCAGTGATTGAACCTGGGTCTCCTGTATTGTAGGCAGACACTTTACCGTCTGAGCCACTAGGGAAGTCAATGGACATGAGTTTGGGTAAACTCCAGAAGTTGGTAATGGACAGGGAGGCCTGGAGTGCTGCGGTTCATGGGGTTGAAAAGAGTTGGACATGACTGAGCAACTGAACTGAACTGAACGCATGCATGCTCTCTGTCCTGTCTGATTCTTTGTGACCCTATGGACTGTAGCCCACCAGGCTCCTCTGTCCATGAGACTCTCTAGCAAGAATACTGAAGTGGGTTGCCATTGCCTTCTTCAAGGGATCTTCCAGACCCAGGGATCAAACCAGGGTCTCCTGCAACTCCTGCCTTGGCAGATGGATTCTTTTACCAATGAGCCATGTGGGAAGCCCAATGACTCCCCAAGTTTCACTAAATTCATTCAGACTAGAATCTGTATGAATCATCTGGATCAATGTCACCTTAGAAGTACAAGGTGTTTGTCAGCCTATGAAACACAGCCTTTGTCTGATCTGCCTCTGAGTCAGCTGCCTCTAGGTTGCTATCTTGGGTGCTGGTTCAGATTACTTGGTTTGGTTCACCTAAGCCCTTCTGCCATCTCCCCCACATCCTGCCTCCTTCTGAACCATGTGTGACCTCCTTCTGTCCTCACCTCCTCCCTCAGCCCCACCCCTTGGCTCCCTGCTGTACTCTCCCCTTCACCTAGGCCCCCTCACCTCTATCTTTCTCCTCTGTTCTTTCCTCTTTTTTTGCCATAGCCTTCACCCCAAACCCATTTACAGGTTCCACCCTTAAGGACTAGAGCAGCTGCCTCAGGGTTCCTCCTTACTTTCCTCAAGCCGCTCCCACACTCGTGTATTTCAGAAGCGTGTGTGCCTTCAGCCAGTGGTGTGCTCTGACCCCAGCTTCCTCTCCCCTCGCTTTCCAGGTACCTTGGTTCCACTCTCCTTCTGGTCCTTTTCTTTTAACAAGGGGTGAGCTTCTTTGGCATGGCTGAAGGAGAAGGATGTCAGCATCGGAGCGGACTGAGATAAAGGCAGGGCAGGCTTCTCAGGGGCAGCAGACCTGTCTCTGACAGGCGAGATCAAAGGTTTTGGCTCTGAAGAGTGGAGAACAAGAGTAAAACTGAGGACGCCCAGCACTGGAGAGCAGCAGCTGCTGGGACTTAGGCTCTGCAGCCCTGTGGTTGGTGTAACGTGCAACTGTCTAAACCCTCCACCCTCAGTGCTTCTCCCCTGTGCTGCCTTAAAAGGGAAGGCACAGGTGAAATTCACTCTGCAGAGCAGCCCTGGCAGGAATAGAAGAGGCTGCCTGAGGACCAACGCCCACCCCCTTTCATGCACCCATCCATGCATCCCTCTATCAACAATTATTGAACACTTTATCCTAAGACTGGGGTGGGGTGGGATGGGATGGGGAGAGGAGTGTGGGCAGGAAATAGGGGCAGACCTGTTATCTAAGAGGTTTAAGATATTTCCTGAGAATGTAAGTCTGTCTTAACCGGGAGGCATGTACTTCAGAAAGAGGAAAAACAAAATGAGCCCATTGATCATTATAGACCACCATGCTCCTATCTGAGACTATAACACCGCAGGAAAGAGCCAGAGAACTAATGCCAGCCCAGTGCTCTCATTTTACAGATGGGAAAGTTGAGACCTAGTGACCTTCAGATGCTCTTATGATTAATAATATTCAAATTCATTTCCAAATGACATCAAATCCATAGTATAGCTTTGTCATTCCGTGTTTTCCCAATTAACAGACCTTAAGAGCATGTTTCTTGTTTTAGGGACAGTGTGGGGGTAGGTCCATTAGTTTTCCTTTAATGAAGGCAACGTTAACCAGGTTCTCCTGCTCACAAAGTTTGGAGGTCACTGACCTTGACAGAACTTGCAAATCAGGGCTCCTCTGGGAAGGGGGGCTACCACCTGGGGCTGCCTGAGGCTGGAAAGGGTGTATTGAGTCTGGGGATCTAGCAGGGCTCCTGGGGACCCCCAGATCTCTGTCCGGCCCCTGCCTTCTACCAAAGATCCCTCCTGGGAGAAGACTCCAGAACCAAAGGAGAGGAGGGGCGAAGCCTCTGTCTGCCAGGAAGTAAGGCAGGGCCAAGGGTGTGGGTGTCCAGGTGCCAGCTCACCAGAGTAGGGACTGTGAGAAAGCCCTTAGCTTCAGACACTACCTCATGAGCCCTGGCTGCGTGCCAGACATGGTGCCCACATTGGGCAGCATTGTCCCCTGCCGACAGCTGGAAGGTCAGAGAGCTTCTTGAGGGCTCTGCCAGTTTGTAGCCCCCTTTCACCTATGCCTCCAAGAGACACCCTGGAAAGCCTTGTCCAAGCAGCCTGGCCCCTGTCCCCCAAAGACCCAGTTTTCAAGCAACACCTGGTGGGGCAGACAGGGGAGTAGCTCTAGGCTGGCGTCCCCTGGCCCCAAACCCCCTTCCAGTGCTCTCAGGAAGCTCTCAAGGGACACCGGTGCCCATGTGTGTCACACTGGACTGTCCTAGTGCACCCTGCCGCAGCCTGGCCAGAGAGGGGAGACTGGCCACAGCTGAGGTTGCCATGCCAGGCCTGCCTCTCGGGCCTAGCTGGGCATCCTAACCCTGGGGCCTCGTGGGCAGCAGCCTCCCCCTGACCAACTGACCCGCTGCTGAGCTGATTACAGAGTGACCTGCCCGGAAGCTAGGCAACAGTCCACCTGTTCCTGCCAGTCAGCACAGCAGCTGCTGCCAACCCTCCTAGGCCTGCAGCCCAGGGTTCTCTGCCCATGTCCCCTCACTCGACCTTCCATCCTCCCCACGAATTAGGTCATAGGCTGGAGAGCCTCTCTGAGCCTCAACCACCTGCCTCACTGTCAGCCCAGCTGGCTCTGTTCCCCTGACACTGAAACCTCCCAGGATCGGCTGATCAAGGGATTCAAGGGATGCAGTTTAATTTCTCACTCTGTCTGGAAAGGAATCCTCTGTTCGCTTAGATCCATGCATCTCCTGCACTGGCAGGCAGGTTCTTTACCACTAGCACCACCTGGGAAGCCCAGGGGCAGCCATGGGATGGGACAAAACCCCACCTTTGGAGCCGCAAGGACCTGCGTGCTTTCTATGCACTGAGACTAACAAGGCCCAGCTTGGTGAGCCTCAGGGCACCTCTTCCTCTCTCAGATGGGACAGCATCGTCTCTCTCAGCTGGGTGATCATGAAGCAACCTATGCTGGTGGAAGGTACCACAGAGCAGGGGCCACCCTCCCTGGCACCAGGGCGACTTCTGCTTCCCCCTCCATGAAATGAGGACAATGAGTCTAAGGGCACCCAGATCTCCTCTAGCCTTAATTCTGATCCCATGATCCAACCCAGGAACCAGAGAGTCAAATAACAAAAGGAAGGGTACAAGGCGAGTACGTACCCAGAGATCTGGGGGTCTTCTCCCGAGGCCCATGCTCCCGGACCAATCTTAAAAGAATGGGGGAAAAAAAAGAGCACCATGAGAGATGGCAAGCAAGAGCTCCTGCTGCATTATCTAGCAAGCAAGAGCTAGCTCCCAGGCTAGCTCCAGGATGGGGTGACAGCTGAGATGGGGATGAGACAGAGGAGGCTGTAGGTGCCCCTGTAAAGAGGCTCTTGGCCAGGTGTTCAAGGCAGCAGGAGATGCAGCTCCTTCTGGACTTGAGGGGGACTGGCAGGCTTGGTCCAGACAAAACTCAGAGCCCTGCTTTCTGGCTGCATATACCACTGAGTCCCCAGGAAGCCGGCCTCCGTGAGTAAACCACTTAGTCCAACAGGAAGCCCTGTCCCTGCTGTGTGCACAGGAGATGGGGGTGAATCTCCTCCCAGCTCAGGACAGACTGACTTCAAGTCCTCTCCCAACTCATGAGAGCTTGGGGACCCACTCCTTTTCCCCTCCAGGGTTTAGAGGGAATGACCCCTTTGCTGCTGATGGGAAATCACCACTGCTTTGTAGGAGACATTCAGTTCAGACTGAGCACAGGAAGGAAAGATGAGGCATTCCTGGCACTGGTTTTAATTGCAGTTTTTAAAATAAACAGTACTGTTTACTCATCCATGCATGCATGTTGTTGCTTCAGCCAGGTCCAGCTCTTTGCAGCCCCATGGACTGTAGCCTGCCAGGCTCCTCTGTCTATGGGATTCTCCAGGGACTAATACCCGAGTGGGTTACCATACCCTATTGAAGATGTACTGTGTGCAAAGCACTGTGTAGACGCTGGGAATACTATAACAAAAGGAAGGGTACAAGGCGAGTACGTACCCAGAGATCTGGGGGTCTTCTCCCGAGGCCCATGCTCCCGGACCAATCTTAAAAGAATGGGGGAAAAAAAAGAGCACCATGAGAGATGGCAAGCAAGAGCTCCTGCTGCATTATCTAGCAAGCAAGAGCTAGCTCCCAGGCTAGCTCCAGGATGGGGTGACAGCTGAGATGGGGATGAGACAGAGGAGGCTGTAGGTGCCCCTGTAAAGAGGCTCTTGGCCAGGTGTTCAAGGCAGCAGGAGATGCAGCTCCTTCTGGACTTGAGGGGGACTGGCAGGCTTGGTCCAGACAAAACTCAGAGCCCTGCTTTCTGGCTGCATATACCACTGAGTCCCCAGGAAGCCGGCCTCCGTGAGTAAACCACTTAGTCCAACAGGAAGCCCTGTCCCTGCTGTGTGCACAGGAGATAGGGGTGAATCTCCTCCCAGCTCAGGACAGACTGACTTCAAGTCCTCTCCCAACTCATGAGAGCTTGGGGACCCACTCCTTTTCCCCTCCAGGGTTTAGAGGGAATGACCCCCTTTGCTGCTGATGGGAAATCATCACTGCTTTGTAGGAGACATTCAGTTCAGACTGAGCACAGGAAGGAAAGATGAGGCATTCCTGGCACTGGTTTTAATTGCAGTTTTTAAAATAAACAGTACTGTTTACTCATCCATGCATGCATGTTGTTGCTTCAGCCAGGTCCAGCTCTTTGCAGCCCCATGGACTGTAGCCTGCCAGGCTCCTCTGTCTATGGGATTCTCCAGGGACTAATACCCGAGTGGGTTACCATACCCTATTGAAGATGTACTGTGTGCAAAGCACTGTGTAGACGCTGGGAATACAGCATCACTAAGACAGGTGGTGATGCATTCATGGGCCTTACATTCCCAGGAAGACCAGAGATGCGTTATCTAACATGGACTTGTCTCTTCTCACTGGGAAACATGTAGATAGCAGAAGGCTCTAGGGGGCTGACAGGGTGACAAGCCACGAGAACTGGGACACGGCATCCTGTGCTCTGGCCTCAGAGTTTTACTCAGCAGGGTGACACAGGCTGGGATGGCCGGAGGACAGGCTGTAGGAGGGCCCACCTGAGTGCCTGCCCAGATATAGGGGCTCCTACTGAGGGGACCGTGGAGGTCAGGGGACCGGAGGTCTACAGGAAGGGCCAGAGCCGGGGACAACCAAGACTCAGAGTTGCTCCCTGGGACAGGCACAGCCTGCTAGGTCAGGACCCCAAGGGAGGGCTTGTGTGGCTTGGAGACCACTGGTAAACACCCCAGGGCACCCAGCTAGGGCGCTAGGTCTTTGCCCATTGGAACCCACCACTAGGTCTTTGCCTTTGGAATACCCCACTGCTCAGCTGTGCCAACAGGGCTGGGGGCAGAGGTGAGCAGGGAAGTCTCTTTGGTGGTTCTGGCTAGGCACAGAGTGGGCATGGGCACTGGTAATCCTGGAGCTGCTTCCTCCCTCAGACCCGACCGCCACCGGCTCCTGGCCCACAGCCTCGCCCCTTTGACCTCAACCTGGAGGCTGTTTTCCCTTCCCTTCTGAGCGGAGAATGTGGCCTCAGAGCACGTGGCTCAGCCTCCTTCAAGCTGTGAACCTTGGCAAACCTCTCCTTCCCTTCTCTAGAGACCCATTAGCAGAAAAGACAGAGGCCAAGGTCACCCACACCCAGAGAGCCTTCACTTTTCTCTGCACAGTGTTCCAGCCCCTCCTCCCTCTTCTGACCCCGCACTGTGACCTGAGGTGGTCCCACCAGGCTGCACGAAAATGATGGAACGGCAAAGCTCTACCTGCATCGACAGTCTTCTCCATGCACCTGGCCAGACATCTGAGCATCAACCAGTGTCCCCAGCAGCACAAGTTGAACCCACTCACAAGCTGCCACTCCACTGCCCCAGAGCCTGCCTCTCCTCCTAATTCCCTGTCCTGCTGAAGCCGCCACCATCTGTCTGGTTGTTTATCCAGTAACTCTGGCATGGGCCTCAGCTCCCTCCCTGTTTCATCCCACAGCCACCCAGTCACCAAGCCCCTCCCCCACTTCTTCACTTTCCGAGCCCCTCTACACACTGAACCCTGCAGACCAGGGACCCACTGCTTCTGCCCATTCAGGTGCCCACAGCTTCTCCCCTGGATCCCTGAGGCAGTCTTGACAGTGTGCACAGCCCATGCCACGCTGCTGTGGCCAGGGTGGCCTTCCTAAGTCAGATCTGACGTCACCTCCACACCAAAAAGCCCCCAGTGGCACCTCACCGCTTCAGGGCAAAGCTCTACTCCTCAGCTGCGCACACGGGCCCTTCCGCCCTGCGCGCCTCACCCCTGTCACACACAGATACGGTGCTGCTGGAAAACTAGCCCTGCCCTAAATGCCTTAGTCAATCGTCCTTCCCAACTCTCCCTCTGCTCCATCTCACAGACTCTGCCTCAGCCTTCAAAACCCAACTGGCCTCACCTCCTCTGAGAAGTCTTCCTGGCCTGATTGAAATAATTTTCCACAGCGCTCCTCAGCATGAGAGGCAGCCTTCTACCTTAGTGTTTGCTTCACTGGGGCTTTGAGTCAATGGTCTGCTTGTAAATTTCTCTTATGAGCTCCCAGAACACAGAGGACATCTTGTTTGGCTTTGCTTTCATAGCGCCTGACCCAGTGTCTGGCACAGAGTGGTTCTTAACAGTGACTCAGTGGATGCATGGACACATTGACAGACAGAGGGATGGAAGGACGGATGAAATGGTAATGGAGTCTCCCTCCCAGCCATTAGCTAGCCTCATGGAGTCAATGGAGAGAAATTCATGTCACAGCCTGACAGCAAATAGGCAGATACTTCAGAGAGTTATCTGCCTAATCCACACATGACTAATCCATGGCAGTTAACATGGGAACTTGACACCATGGGAGCCACAGAAGTGTCCAGATATAGCCCCTGTCTTATAGTGCCGCAAGTTCAAGAATAGAAATAAAAGGTGAGCAAATAAGTAGATGGGAGGTGGCTGGACAGCCCACAGGCTGGATGCCGTGTGAACAGAGCCCTTCCCCACATCCCAAGGAGGCCAGGGAAGACCTGACAGAGAGGGTGGATGTGGAGCTGGGGCTTGAAAAACGTAGGAACTGACCAGCAAGCCAAGGATAAGAGGCTCAAGGGCTGCGGGGAGGTGCCGTCCAGGGCTGGACACAGGGGTATTGGCGGGGGCGGGCTGCCACTCAGGCTCCCACAGAGCAGCACGGGAGAAGTGTGAAGTGGTGGACTGGGGCACCCTGAGCATCTGGCCAAGGAGACTCCTGTTTAAGCTGCTGGCACCAGGAAGTCAGTAGAAGTGAGGTGCATGGAAGGGGTGTATTCAGGGAGATGCGTGGATGAAAAGAAGCGCTCAGGGCCACAAGGAGATGGGGTAGGAACTCCAGGGGAAGGTCAAAAGGGAGCCAGTAAGTACAAACTAAGAGCAAAGACAGCGGCAAGCAGGGAGGGTAGCCTCCTCATCGTCTCTCGTTGTTTCAGAAAGCCCTCATGGGATGTGGCAATCTGTTAGGAACAGGAGGCAAGAGTTGAAAATGATGCTGAAATTGGAAGATCAAAGAGCACACCTGCACTCCAATGGAAATTGGGAGGTCATGGGAGAGAGACAGGGGAGACACGAAGAGCTCCATCTTGGAGCCAGTAAGTACAAACTAAGAGCAAAGACAGCGGCAAGCAGGGAGGGTAGCCTCCTCATCGTCTCTCGTTGTTTCAGAAAGCCCTCATGGGATGTGGCAATCTGTTAGGAACAGGAGGCAAGAGTTGAAAATGATGCTGAAATTGGAAGATCAAAGAGCACACCTGCACTCCAATGGAAATTGGGAGGTCATGGGAGAGAGACAGGGGAAACACGAAGAGCTCCATCCGTGACGCTGTGGTGGTGGTATATTGTGGCGGTTGCCACCAACGCTGGATCTGCATCAGCCTTGAGAGCCCTGGGAATGCTCAACAGGAGGAGGGAAGCCCAGGGGATGCAGAAGTCTCCCATCTCACTTGACCTTGGAAACCACTTGCACAGATAAGACTCCCATGGAGAACAAGGAGATGGAGGCGAAGAGTTCTGGAATACATTTAAGAAACAAGGAAAGAGGGGGCACACAGGAGACTGCCTGGAAGTCAGGAAGGTGAGGAAGGCAAAGAATTCAAGGACATCAACAGCTCAAGAGCACAGGGATGGGTGGAAGGATCACTTATTGGGGGCCAGGGAGTCATGAAAGCCACCAAGAACTCTCAGAGGGAGGAAGGGGGGGTGTCTGAGCAGGAAACGAGGGGGCGGTGGCGATGGTGAGGAGGTAGAGGCCAGTGGAGGAAGAAGCTGGTGGAAAAATTGAGCAGAGAGCCTAAATCCAGGAGCAGGTCCACAGATGGGCTCCTACACTCCACCAGGGCACAGTAAGATGTGGGCCTGTCTTGGGACAGAAGGGGAGGCGATGTGGGAGACAGAGGACCCTTGAGAGAAATGGGTACAGGAGACCCCAAAGAGAGCGCTCTCTCTCCTTCTCCCTGTCTCTATCTCTCCCTCTCTCTCTATTCACTGATTCTCTATTCACTCTCCCTATTCACTGATTCCCAGTTTTTTGATTCCCTTTTTAGTCCAGAACTTTTGTAGACTACCCCCCATACATAGACACAATAATGCTTGCATTTTTAATGTCCATTCATTAAGAAAATGCACCATCACAAAGAGCTATCATGAACCCAATAGCACTTTAAAAGTATTCATGCTCTGTTCATCAAGGCAGCAACCACACATATCAGGACACTGGTAGAAGACAGAGGTCAAGACATTGCTAATTAAGCCTATACACCCCTCCTACTGGAGGCAAGGGCCAGCTCTGGGACTGCCCCAGGTCAGAGGCTCATGATGGAGGACCCTGCCCTCCACACATCTGGCCCCCAGAGCTCTGCCCTGGTGTGGAGACTCAGTCATAGGGAGTCCAAGCAGATCTTGGAGGGTAGAGGAGAGAGGACCACAAGGTAGTTTTGATTTAGGGCTGCTTACCGTGTGGTGGGGGGCCTGAGGCCCATGAGGATGTCCTGGCCCAGAGGCAAGAGGCTAGGAAGGGAGCCAGGTGTGCGGGAGGTCCCAGCGGGTACCTTGGCCTTTGGGATGGGTGGGATCACAATGCCTCCCAGGGACTTGTGCATCTTCTCATCATTGCAGTGCAGGTACTGTTGGGAAATCTGTACCTGGGAGCAGCGGTCGGGGAGGGATCTGGTCCATGAAACAGTTCACTCTGGATGCTCACTTTCCAGGTGCCGCGCGCAGAGTGGTCCCTTCTATCCACAGCACTGGTAAGTATCCTGTTTCTCTAATAACACAACCCTGGGACCTCTGAGCTCATTGTTTCCTTACCATTTAAACAAAAAGGGGGGTCCTCTCATTCCTACTCTGATCCCTTTAGTCATTATTATTAGTTGTTTTTCTGTTCTCATTTCAGAAAATGCTGGAACATCAGAGCTGAAAGGGATCCTCAAAAACATCAGGTCCAATTCCCTTTTCTTAGTACAAACTGAGGCCCAGAGAGGGAAGTGACTTGCCCAAGGTCACACAGTCAGTGAGGCCTAGTAGATACCAGAACCTAAATCTCCTGAGTCTTAACCCGTATTCTTTCCCCTCTGCCACAGTCCCTTGCCAAAATGAGGAGGGTCAGAACCATAGAAAATTCTGGAACATTTAGATCAGAGAAGGCTTGAGAACCATCACGTGTAAGATGGATAGTCACACAGCATCTGCTTAGGAGGAGCCAGCTCAGTACGTCTGGGGCAACTACTGGAGAAGATACCTTCAGAGATCCTCAGGGTCCAGAAACAGGGATTGGTAAAAGATCAAAAGAAAATCAGGACAGGGAGGCCAAACTCAGAGCAGTCCAACTGCCTTACCTCCTGGGCACCGGGTCTCAGCTCCTGGGGACCCTGACGTAGACAGCAGTACGTCTGGGGCAACTACTGGAGAAGATACCTTCAGAGATCCTCAGGGTCCAGAAACAGGGATTGGTAAAAGATCAAAAGAAAATCAGGACAGGGAGGCCAAACTCAGAGCAGTCCAACTGCCTTACCTCCTGGGCACCGGGTCTCAGCTCCTGGGGACCCTGACGGCTTGTGGGAGGGTCCAGGCCCTTCTCCTTGGCTCCGTTGGCTTCTGGGGTGGTGGGGATGCTCTGGATGGGGGGCATCGGCCTGGACATCCTCAGTAGCCTCTGAGAGGTGGCGCGGGGGATGGCAGTCCTCAGGGGAACTCCTTTGGGGCCTCCACCAGGATCCAAAGAGGCTGTATGCGGTGGGGATGGGGAGTAAGTGAGTCTCCAGAGTGTGGGGAATGGAGTTAATTCAGTTGCTGTCAACAGGGCCTTATGTCCTGGGGAGGCTGGGATGGTGAGAGGAGGGGGCAGATGTTCCCCCAGCCCCAAGCCCACCCCTAGACTGTGCTGAGTGTCCTTTCCCACTCCTGTAAAATTTGGTAGAAAGTGTCAAAGTCACCTATTTAAAATTCAGAATAAATTAATTAATAATTAAAATTCAGAAGCAGGTTGGGTAGAAAAGGGAACAAAATCAGTACTGAATTAGGAGGGAAGACAGCGGGCTCTAGTACTTGTATCCACTTGAAAGCCACTGGGCGGCTTTAGCATAGTTGGCAGAAGTGGGAGGAAAGAGGTGGTCAGATCTGTGTTTGAAAAGAATTCGTCCGCAGTGAAGACTAGAAGGAGGCGAGGGCAGGAATGAGGAGTCTGGTTGGGAGCCGCTGCAGAGGCCCAAGTGGGAGACGGCATTCCGGGGAGGAGGCAGGGGCTGTAGAGAGGGTGCCCTCGACCACCTCTGACCCTAGCCGCCAGTTGCACGCCTGCTGACTCTCACAGTCTAGGTGGCCTGGGGTCCCTGACCTTAGGGTTGGGGTCTGGGCAGGGCCCAGGGCTCACCACGGGAAGATGCTGCCAAGCCCTCCGAGAGTCTCCTTTTCTTGAGCTTGTCCTTGATCTGGGTGGTGTCCCGGGCCACACTGTTGGCCTCTGACTCCAGCGAGGGGAGCGGTACCAGTGGGTGGGGGCCCAGAGACAGGTTCCTGGGGTGGCCATTCCTGGCCTGCCAGTCCTTCAGGGGAGCATCCAGCTTGAGGCTGCCAGGGTCTCCATGTCCACTCAAGAGCTGTGACGGCTTCTCCAGGAGGGCACTGGGTGCTAGCTGGAGGGAGGCTGAGACAAGAACTGCTATGCTAGAGGAGCCCACTCCCCCAACTCCCCTGGGTGCTAACACCACCCAGGCCCCAGGACCTCAGCTCTGCCTCCCTGGGGCTCATGGGGCCTTCCTGCAGTTCCTAGGAGAGCCCCACTTATTCCCTGTTCTTGGCGGGATCCCTCCATACACCTCCATACTTTGAGGCAGAGAATTGAAAAGTGAGGTGAAGTGAAGTCGCTCAGTCATGCCAGACTTTTTGTGATCCCATGGACTATAGCCTACACAGCTCTTCTGTCCATTGTCCACTCAAGAGCTGTGACGGCTTCTCCAGGAGGGCACTGGGTGCTAGCTGGAGGGAGGCTGAGACAAGAACTGCTATGCTAGAGGAGCCCACTCCCCCAACTCCCCTGGGTGCTAACACCACCCAGGCCCCAGGACCTCAGCTCTGCCTCCCTGGGGCTCATGGGGCCTTCCTGCAGTTCCTAGGAGAGCCCCACTTATTCCCTGTTCTTGGCGGGATCCCTCCGTACACCTCCATACTTTGAGGCAGAGAATTGAAAAGTGAGGTGAAGTGAAGTCGCTCAGTCATGCCAGACTTTTTGTGATCCCATGGACTATAGCCTACAAAGCTCTTCTGTCCATGGAGTTTTCCAGGCAAGAGTACTAGAGTGGGTTGCCATTTCCTTCTCCAGGGGATCTTCTCGACCCAGGGATTGAACCCAGATCTCCCACATTGCAGGCAGACACTTTACCATCTGAGCTACCAGGGAAGCCCAAGGACCCACTAAAACAAAAGGACATGTCCAGCAGGGACCAGGGTTAAATTAACGCCTGCCCACGGCTTGAAGACACAGTCGGGCATCTAAACACACCCATCTCCTTCCTCCAGGATGAGGTCCATGCTCTGCTCTGTGGTCACTGACCCTGTCTGCGTGGCTGCCAGGTGGAATGGCCCATCTCTGCCCCAAGGCCCCAGAGAGGCTGCTGGGACACTCGAAGGCCATTTGATGTGATGGAGTCACCGGCCCGTCCCCCATCTCACCTTCTCCAAAAGTCTTCAGGCTGGAGTCACTGCTTCTACCTGGGAGTGCAAGGGGCCCAGCACTGCTCTGGGGAACACTGCCACAGTGCACGGCCACGGGAACCAGAACTTTGGCTGGGGACAGAAAGGCAGGGAAAGCAGCATCTTAGAGTCCACTAAGGCCGGGATAGGGGACAGGCAGCCCCGGGCACTCTGTGGTCCATCCCCCAAATCACAGCCTTGCCCTCAGGTGGGGACTTGCCACCCCGCCCCAGCCGGCCAGGGCACCGTGCTCCTCACCAGAGCCCACCTTTCCAGCCCGCTCCACGTGGCTTCTCCCAGCTTTGCTCCAAACCCTCCCCACACTGCACCTTCTCAGCCTCCTTCATGGCTCCCGGGTCCTCGGCCCTGAGCAGAGTGGCCTGTTCCCTGAACTGCTCAGGCGTTCCCAGTACTCCACACTCCTCCAAAGGGATCTCCAGGCCCCTGCAGAGGCCCCTGCCAGGAGCAGCAGCTCCACCTACAAGCACCCGTTCGCTCCAGGCAGGACCTCTGACTCCCTCACCCTCCAGCGGAAACGGGCTCACACAGCCGGCTCCAGCCGCAGCGCCAGGCCTGGAACGCTGTTTCCTGATACAGAGTTGGCCTCACTGTCTCCTGCTCTGTCAGCAGAGGAAAACGGGGCCACCCAGCCCTCCCATGGACCCACTCCTGCATCCTTGGCCCATCTTCATGTTCCCACTACAGAACACTACCCTCAGTCCGCCCATTAGCTCAGAGAGTGGAGGCAAAGCCCTGGTTGAGGAATCTGGAGCCAGATAGGGAGCCCCCCACAGGAGGCTGAGCAGGGAGAGCCCACGGAGAGCCTGGCCCGGATGGAAAGGCTTGGCGGCCCAACCACATCTCCCAAGCAGAGCCTGTGGGAGTATCCAAGGAAGATCCCCACCCCGACAACCTTCCTTGCGGCCCCTTACCTGGGGGTACATCGTCACGGGTGCCCATGCCCTGGGTGGAGGGGTCACCTGGGGGTTGTCCAGAGGCAGCAGCTAGTTTCTGGGCCGTGAGCACAACCCTCAAGCATACAGAGGACCCCAACCTATAACATCCAGGGGCATATGATGGAGAGAGGCAGAGAGGATCCGTACAAATCACAAACTCTTTTTAAACCACTTTATGGGAAGCCCACCAGGAGCTAAAGCATTCTTTCTACTTTTTTTTAAGAGCTTTAAAATTTTATTTATTTTTTACTATGCCGGGTCTTTGTTGTTGTGCGGGGTTTTCTCTAGTTGCAGAGTCTATTCTCTAGTTGTGGTGCATGGACTTCTCATTCCTTGGCTTCTTTTGTCTCAGCACACGCTCTAGGCATTTGGGCTTCAGTAGTTATGTCACATGGACTTTATAGTTGCAGCTACCAAACACTAGAGCACAGGCTCAATAATTGTGGCACAGGGACTTAGTTGCTCCCAGACATGTGGGATCTTCCCAGATCAGGGACTGACACTGTGTCTTCTTCGTTGACAGGTGGTTTCTTTACCACTGAGCCACCAGAGAAGCCCTTAAAGCATTCTTGTTGTAAAGAAATCTGCCACTGGCTTCCCAGGTGGTGCTAGTGGTAAAGAACTCACCTGCCAGTGCAGATGTAAAGAGACATGGGTTTGATCCCTGGGTCAGGAAGCTCCCCCGGAGAAGGGCATGGCAACCTGGTACAGTAGTCTTGCTTGAAGAATCCCATGGACAGAGGAGCCTGGTGGGCTATGGTCCATAGAGTTGCAAAGAGTCAAGTGTGATTGAAGCAACTTAGCACTTGGCATGGACTGAAGGGCACCTCTAACATTCGGACTCTCTTGGACACTTTAAAGTTTCCAAGTCCCCAGGTTGCATAACTGTTCAGTTCAGTTCGGTCACTCAGTTGTGTCCGAGTCTTTGCAACCCCATGGACTGCAGCACACCAAGCTTCCCTGTCCATCACCAACTTCCAGAGCTTGCTCAAACTCATGTCTATCAAGTAGGATGTCATCCAACCATCTCATCCTCTGTCATCCCCTTTTCCTCCTGCCTTCAATCTTTCCCAGCATCAGGGTTTTTCCAATGGGTCAGTTCTTCTCATCAGGTAGCCAGAGCATTGGAGTTTCAGCCTTAGCATCAGTCCTTCCAGTGACTATTCAGGACTGATTTTCTTTAGGATTGACTGGTTTGATCTACTTGCAGTCCAAGGGACTCTCAAGACTGCATGGCTGTAGACAGTCCATTATGTAGACAGTCTGTGTAGACAGTCTGCATGACTGTGGCAGTCCATTATGAAGAGTACCAGTGAAACGCATAAACCCAGCTTTGCTGGTGGCTTTGGTGTTGGTTTGCTGGTGACCATGTGGTCACCTCAGGGTCTTGGGGAAGGTGGAGCTTATCAAGGGGGAGTCTGACAATGCCTTTCCCCACCAGTTTCCACTTTCCTCTTTACTCTGGTAGCTGCCCTGGAAGCTCATGCTGAGTCAAGCTTTGCAACCCCTCTTATCACCCAAGGATGCAGCAGGGGACTCTGCAGAGACTAACTCCCTTGTTTTCTCTTAGGCACACCAGTCTTCTGCACAAAGTTCCTGGCCCTCATTCTCACTTTGTTGACTAAGCCAACCTCAGACACTCCCAGCCTGAGCTGACCATTGTCCTGAGCTGACCGCTCGACCCCTCCAAGCCTCTTTCCAATCTCCCTTAACCCTCCGGGGTCAGTCGTCCATTCCTGCCCTTGACCTGACTTCTTTCTTTTCCCATGTAATAAAGATCTCGCTGCAGACTCTGCAAATTCACTTAGTTTTATAAATTCTCCACTGATATCACAGTGACCCATTTCCACTCTGACAGGTAGGAAGGTGAATGACCAGAAATGATCAATGATAAAATCAGGACAAAGGCTACACCTTCCAAATCCCTCAGTTTCTGCCCCAGAGTAGGTCCCTGAGATACCATCTGGGACAGGGAGGAGGCAATGCCAGACTCTTTTTGCTGAGCAACAAATCCTAACCCAGGAACTGAAAACACCTGCCTTCTGTCTGGAAGCTGGCCCGCCATGTCCCCCTCAGACCCCAGCAGGGAGAGCAGCTCCTAGCAACCCCTGGCCAAAGAGAGGTTCCCACCCAGCCTCTGAGTTCGTGCTGATTGCAGCCTCCAGCCACTTGGTTTTCTGAGAAGAATTTTTGTCACAATCAGAAGAGAAAGCAACTGCCTGTCACAGTAGTGACAAGCAGCCCTGAATAGCTGAGAGACATGCCCCTTCTCCAGAGCAACGTGGAGGGAGATTTTATTCCATGGGTCCCAACACCCCACCTCTCGCCTCTCTGAGTGAAAGAGCCTCAATAATTTGCCAAGATGGCTGCTTCCAGCAAAACCCAGAAGGAACGTTCCTGGTGGGACAGACTGAATCAAAGTAAACAAGCTGGAGTCCAGGCTTTGGAGGCCACAGACTCCTACCACCTGAATCTAACCAGGATGCAGACTCTGTGTGAATCACACGTGGAAACGTGGTGTTTAGCTATCGCCCTTGTTCTCAGTCTCAGCTGCAGATCAAAATCTCCTGGGAACTGATTTGAATGACAGATTTCAAGGTGGCACCCAGACCTCCACAGAAGCAGACTCTTCCAGGGAACGGCCACTGGGCTTTGTCTGGTTTTTTCCTTCCCTTAACTCCTGAGTGACTCTGATGTTCACACAGGCTGTAGTTCAGACTCCCTGTATAAGAAGACGCCAGCCCTGATTCTGACCTTAGGCTATCAAAGCGGATATGCTGTCCCAGTGTCCCCATAGGAATCATATCTATGAAGCTAAAGAGATTTAGAGCTGCCCAAGGATCCAGACACGTAAGGTTCAACGGCACCTTCTGAGCAAGACTGCCTGCATCCGTCTCCCCACTACCTCCCCAGCAGACCAGGATGGCCCCTGTCCCTCCATGCCCTGAGGAACACCAACAATGTGGAAGGGAACGCTGAGTACACTCCATGGCTTGCCCAGGCAACCCAGCAGAGTCCCTTTCAGGCCTCCCCTCTCCTACGTTCACACCTTTGACCCCTCAGGCCCTCAGGGTCCACTTACTGGCCTCCTCATGCTTGCCAATGGGAGGTGTCTACACCTGGGTACGGACAACCACGTCTTCTGTCAGGACACTGGGTGGCGCCTCCCCACGGCCTGGTGGAAACTTAAAGATCTATGCCCAAACTATAAAATCCACAATCAGATATTCCACTCCAGATGACGTCAAAGCTTTGGGGTTTGGCATGGATAGTACTTAGTGCTGACCTCTGAGGCACAATCTACTGAGCCCCCGTTTGACCCATCACTGTCCTGGGCATCAAGGAGCAACTGTCCCCTGATGGGAAAACCAATCCCTGACCTAAAGGGCCACAGTGAAGGGGTTCTGGGGACCAGGGTTCCCTCCTCACCCCCTGATGCTCTGAATCCCCCAAGGGGGCTGGCTCCTCCACCCTCAGCCTCAGAGTCTCCACTCAGGAAATGGAGTGGCCTGAGGTAGCTGACCGTTGTCCACTCCTTCCACTGAAACTATGGCTAAAGAGGTTCCATGGTGACCAGCGTCGCAGGAATGAAGAAAGGTGACTGAAGGGGACTCGGGTTTCAAGTGGAAAGGGAACAAACAGGTATTGTCCCAGGAAAGAATGTCTTCAGCCCCAAGGACAAAGTCCCCACCGTCCTGTGACACCTCGCACAGCCCACAGGGTCCACCTTGCTCTGGAGGGAGCTGGGCAGAGCCTGGCCCTCAAATGAACAGTCCTCAGGCAGGAGGGCAAGGCTCTGAGGAGGGAGGAAGGGTCAGCACAGGGGGACTGGGATGGGGTTGGCCCCCAGTCCTGGGACGTGGGTTCTAGTAAGTCAGAGCTCACCTGCTCAGATGTGTTTGATGGGAATGATGGTGCCATGTCAGGGAGAGAAGAGAGAGCAGAAGGGAAAGATGACTGAGTCACCAAACCTAGAGCTTGAACCCAAAATATGTCCCCACTGAAATACCCACTGGAGAGGGGCTTTGGGGGTAAGCAGCCCTCTCACCCCACCCCCCACCCCAGGCTGCCCTGAACAGCCACTCGGGACTCCTGGAACTCTGCTTTGAGGTTGAACAGGGAGGTTGGGACCTGGCCCTGACCCTCTTGAATAAACCTGGGCAGGTTATTTAATTCCTCTGAGCTTTGACTTCTTCATCTGAAAAAGTGTTTTAACAAAAGATTTTGTTAGGATTCCGTGAAGTCACATATAAACATAATTTAGTACCACTGCTGATAGGTAATCACTAATGTCAAGTATTAGCTCTTTCTCTCCCTCCCCTACCCTACATGTAAACACACACGCACAAACGTGCAAACCCATGCTACCTTTAAAGTTACCAGGACCAGCCCTCCATTCCTCCAAGGCAGACCCAGGTGAAACAGGCACCCCTCACAAGGAAGAGACGGCACGTCTACAGTGTAAGAGGCTCAAACTAGATGAGTCTCCAGCTGTTTTCATGGTGATTCTATACTGCCCAAGAAATGCTTGTTGCAACACCTGGAGAATCCAGTCCTTCCTGGTCCCAGGTAGGGATGGGCACATGGGGAGAGCCTCAGTGCTATTTGACTAGGCACAAAGACCCTCTGTGGAAAAGCTGCATCCTCACTGGGCCAGGAAGGAAGTAGGACCTAGATAGGCAGAGAAGTAGGAAGGGCAATCCAGGCTCAGGAATCTCTGAGCAAAGGCACAGAGGACCGAATAGGCCTGAGTCTAGTGTCTACCAGGAGGGGCCAAGTCTAGGCAGGTAGTCCAGGGCCAGTACCTGCACAGCTCTGTCAAGTCTGGGCTTGTTCTGCAGGCAAAGGGAGCTCTAAGGATTTCTAGCTGAGAAATGACATCATCTAACCTATGTTTTCATGCAGACCCCTCAATGGGGACCCAGGACAAACTTTCCTAGGGAAGGAAGTTTTTTACAAAATTTTAGGACCCAAGCAGAGACACTAGCTCAGCCTCTGGACTAGGTACAGAAAATATGCGTGACTAAAGCAAGATTTGCCTCTAATGTCAGAGTTTAGATCTGACCCCTTCCTGTACCCCAGGTGTCTCACCTGAAAATAATTACCCACCCACAGCTCCACTCCCATACATACATAGCCGTCCCCTTCCCCCACAAGAGGTAGCCCACCTCATAGACTTCCAAGGAAAACTCTATGTTCTTGGGTGACTCACTGGACTCTGACCTCCTAAGTTCAGCCTATCACTGAAAGTCTGAGATCTGCTCACTCATTGAGCTGTATGTGAGGAACTAACATCCAAAGGTGAGTGAGATTAAATTCCAACACCTGTGAGATGTGTGAGCACAGACCTGTTGCCAAACTTCTCTGAGCCAAAGTTTCCTTAACTGCAAAAATAGAGATATTGCCTACCCCACTTCAATAATATGTCCAATAAAATACAAAATCTTTCAGTGCTGAGTCTAGATCCTAGTAAGCAATCAGTACTCCGTGGCATCAGTTCTGCATACATACTGTAATGTATGAAGCTCACAGCGGCTGGCGGACAGATGTGAGTGGACAGGGCAGAAGATTGTGGAAATAACACTGGAGAGAAAAGAGTGTGATTTCAGGCAGAAGTGGTTCAAATGGGAGGACAGGGTCAGATCTGAGAAAGAAGCAGGAACCACATCAGCAAGACAGGGAGACTGATGAGGATAGGAGGGCTGGGAGAGCTAGCCGAGTCTAGGGATCTGATGAGAGAGCCGGAGCACAGGGTACCTCTGCTGCTGAGACGGTGAGCACAGAAACAGGTGCCAGCCGGGAGAGACCCTTAGTCCTGGTTTGGACAGGTTGGTTTGTGGCTCCTCCAGGGCCCCCAGGTAAAGGCATCCAGAAAGTGGTTTGAGACTCAAGAGAGGGTTATCTGGGCTGGAGACACAGGCCAGGAAACCCCTGAGAATCAGACAGCAATTGAAGCCATGAGAGCAGATGTCAGCAGAAACAAGACAGGCAGGAGTGCAACCATCTTGGAATCAGGACCCGGGAACAGCCTTGGGCAAAACAAGCCCTACAAGCTAGAGCACAAATGCCTGGCGTACATAGTGGCCACAAGACCAGAAGCTCCACTGTCAAGTTCAGCCTTATCTGTTCCTGTGTTTTCTTGCAGAAAATTCTCATGCCACCTTTCCCCCACAGAAACACTTCCTATTCCTGATAGCCACCCACCACTGATCAAAGATGTTTGACTGTTTCTGGAAATTGCCAGTGCTCATGAGACCAGCCCTCTCTTTCTTTTTATAAAAGCAGCTCACTCCTTGAGCTGGCCCCTTTTCCCCACCTTCTACCTTGAGCATAAACTATCTCTTTTAATGAAAAGCTTTGCTTGCCTAAGAGTCTTGTGCAAGAATTCCCTGTCTGTCCAGTGGTTAAGACTTGGTGCTTTCACTGCAGGTGGCCTGGGTTCAATCCCTGGTTGGGGAACTAAGATCCTGCCAGTTACACGGCATGGGAAAAAAAAAAAAAAAAAAAAGACGGCGGAGGGGAAGATTAGAAAAAAGAAAAAGAGTCTGTGGAAGCAATATTCATTTCTATAGTGTTACCATCTAAGACTCTGGAAAGGGCCTGGAACCAGGAAGACCTGACAACGAGAGAGGAGAGCTGGAGCGAGGACACTCAGGGAGCTAGGGAGTGGGTACCAGGAAAACCCAGAGAGCAGGGAATAAGCAGAAGTGTCCACACAGCAAAGAAGTTGGGAGGGGTAAGAACTGAGAAAAGCCCATTGATGTTTCCCTGAGGACATCAACCAGGTTATTGATAGCTGCTTCTGTGCCTGGGGGACCCGGAAATCACAGGCAGCTGCTGTTGAGAAGCATGTGGAAGGTCAAGGAGACAATGGGTAGGGATCACTCTTCAGAGCTGCTGGATGGGAAAGAAGAGAGAGTGTGGGTGGCAGCTGGGGAGGAGCGAGAGTGGGTAAAGCTGGTGCTTGTTCTCTGTGTCTCTTTTAAGGATAGGAACTACTGGAGCGTGTGCATAGGAGAAGGAAAAAGAGCCAGAAGGGAAAGGCTGTAGGTGTGAAGGGAGCCAGGGGAACTGGTACAGCAGGACCCTAGAGCTACCTAGATAGGAGGCGGGGCGGGGCGAGGCGGGGATTGGCTTAGACATGGTCTGGTCCCTGGATGTGAAGGGAGGCAGCAGACGGATGTCCAGAGGGAACGGGCAGGAAGGGTTTGATATTATCCACAAAATAGGAGGTTAGGCCACAGAGCACGAGAGCAGTGAAGCCCTGGAATATGATGTGTTTTGACCCCAGGAAAAAAAAAAATCTGTTCCTTTTCCCACCCCTGCCCCAGCTGGATGCCTCCATCTTTGTTAGCCTGAGGCAGAGCTGATTTCCTCAGTGACTCTCAACTTCCAGTTAAGGACTCAGCCACTCCTGGAGCTGGGTATCCCAAGAGCCTCTTGCCACCCAGAACCAGGAGACAGATACCCACACCCACCAGGCCCTCTGTGAGAGGCATCTCAGGGCACCCCGCTCCCCAGCACTGCCTCCAGCTATGACTGGCACGTGGGCAGCAGGAAGGCAGTGCCCAGATGAGACAGCACCCCCACCTTCAATGCTCCTCCTCTGTGCCCCTCCGCCAGCTCCAGACCTGCACCCACTGGCTCTCCTGGCATCATGGGATCAAGTGGGATCAAGACCCTATAACCCTTCTGTCCTCCAGACAGTATCAGGTATAGGCCCATGGGAATTTACAGAAATGCAGACAAATGTCCAACCCAGTACCGGGCACATAGTAATAACTCTTTTTTGAATGTATTTATTTGGCTCTTCTCAGTCTTAGCTGCAACACACAGGCTTTAGGTGTGGTGTGTGAACTCTTAGCTGCAGCATGTGGGATCTAGTTCCCCAACCAGAGCTCGAACCTGAACCCCCTGCATGGGGAGTTTGGAGCCTTAGCCATTGGACCACCAGGGACATCCCAGTAATAACTCTTAATAACCGCTTGTATTATGAATGAATGAAGAAATCAAAATTAAAGCACATCTTTACTGAGAAGTAACTAAGCGAAGGAAACTAAGATTTCTTACTTCCATGTTGATATGTGCCAAGCACTCTCCTCATTGTATAGATAAGAAGATTGAGACTTAGTTGAGTGACTATGGAGAAGGAAATGGCAACCTATGGGATTCTCCATGCAAGAATACTGGACTGGGTTGCCATTTCCTTCTCCATAGTCACTTAAGCTCTAAAAGTCTCAATCTTCTTATCTATACAATGAGGACAATAATATCTGCCTTCTTACTGGATTTCAAAAGTGAAGTGGCATAATATTTAGTACCATGTAGCCCAGTTCTTGGCACATATCAACATGGAAGTAAGAAATCTTAGTTTCCTTTGCTTAGTTACTGTAGCCTGCCAGGTTCCTCTGTCCATGGGGTCACAAAGAGTCAGACACGACTTGGTGACTAAGCATGCACACACACAATTTGGAATAGAAAATAAAATTCATTAAAAAAAAATGTTAAGTAACTATCAAGGCAACGGAAGCAGCAGGGCTAAAGTCCTCTGCTCTTGGAGGTAGTGGTATACCCTATTCCAGAGAGGATGCTTAGGAGTTGACAGACTTGAATTAAATTCCATTTAGCTGTGTGACTTCACGTGACTAAACTTTGCTGAGCATGCATATAACTGTAATGGGAATAACACTATCACACAGTTATGACAGTATTCAATAAAATAGGACAAGCACTTAACACTGTGTCTGGGCCCTAGCAACTACTCAATAAACAGTGGCTATGAACACTATTGTTTGTTTAATAACAATTTTACTGCAGGCAATCAGACATTCAAGGAGAGGGAAATGCCCTTTTTGAAAGTCTTTGAGGCTAGAAGCTAAGAGCCCTGGCTGGGCATCCCTGATGGTCCAGTGATTAAGAATCTGCCTGCCAATGCAGGGGATATGGGTTCAATTCCTGGTCCAGGAAGAGTTCACAAGCTGTGGGCCAGGAAGATCCCACAGGCTGCTGAGCAGCTAAGCATGTGCTCCACAGCTACTGAGCCCATACGCCAATATGCTCCGCGATAGAAAAGACACGGAACGAGAAGCCTGCACGCTGCGATCAAGAGTTGCTCTCTTCAGCTAGAGAAAGCCCGTGCCCAGCAAAGAAGATGCAACACTGACAAAAATAAATTAAAAGGCAAATAAAAATTAAAGAGGCCTGGCTCAGGCTGGGCGGCAAAGTGGAAGCGCCGCTTAAAGCAACAGAATGTCCGTCAGTTGCATGAGATCCCTGGGGTGAGCAGGAGGCAGTGGGTAGGCTGGGGTAGGCCACGCCTACATCTCAGTGACCTCCTGGGACAGGGTGAATCTCATGGTCAGGAGCCCAGAGCAGTACTTCTCAACCATTTTTATGCCCCAACACAGCTGAGGACTGTGGTCTTCAACTTGTAAAGCTCAGTGTGTGTTTTGAAGGAATGAGTGAAAGAGAGGAAGAGGACAGTTGCCTGCATGTCTAGGTTTGTGACGTATGAAACAGCTCCCTACACCCTCCCCAGGAATTCTGATATGATAATCATTGGTCTCAAAGATATGAGAAAGCCTACATACGAGAGAAAGTTTTATTTAAGCTGTATTTGAAAAATAATGAAGGTAGGAGAGAGGCAGGGCTGCTTTGTCTGATTGTTCAGGTTGGACACTGCACAAGAGCATAGTTAAGGGGAGACACCGTTCACACTGCAGACCTACAGAGATGCACATTTATTACAGTCTTTCTCTGATGAATAAAAGTAAGCGTCTTAAGTGAAAGTGAAAAGTGAATGTTAGTCACTCAGTCATATCTGATTCTTTGTAACCTCGAGGAATACAGCCCACCAGACTCCTCTGCCCCTGGAATTCTACAGGCAAGAATACTGGAGTGGGTCACCATTACCTTCTTTAGGGGATCTTCCTGACCCAGGGATTGAACCCACTTCTCCTGCATTGCAGGCAGATTCTTTACCATCTGAGCCACCAGGGAAGCTCAAAATGTCTTAAAGAGGCATCTTTTTCTAACTTATACAAAAGTACCAGATGAACAAGTGGCAGTCCTGGGAACAATAGGTATGTAACATATCTATAAATTTATAAAATCCAGAATATTCTGAGCCTTCCCCCACTCTTGTATATAATGTTAATGCAAATGTAAATTAGAGATCAAAACCTGTCCTAGTTAATTTAATGAAGTTTCATGCTATGGGAATAGGATGTGCCTTTACTTGCTTCTCCTGCCACTAAATTTCAAGCAGCAAGGAAATCTCTCCTGGCTTTTAAAAGAGGGACTCATGAAAGGCTGTATGACATACCCAGGAATGTCAAGAGCCACTGCCTACAGACCCACATCCCTGAAGGCATCATTCTAGCCCCTAGCTGGCAAGGCCCTGAGCAGAGCTAGGAAGAAAGGTGCCTTCTCCAGCCTTCTACAGAGGCTTCCCAAAACAGTCACTCAGCAGTGCAGAGCCTGGTCAGAACCCTGACACTGCCTCTCCAGGGTCTGAATTCCTTGGTGGGACTCAGTGCTACTGAATCAAATTCTGCCTGAAATTATGCAGCTGGACCTGGAAGCCTGCTGCCCACCCTAAGAGTCCCACTTTTAGGAGTGAGTCATCCCAGAGCTTGATCATAGTTCTGGAGTCTTGAATTAAAAATGACCTGGTAGGGGTGGGTGATGGGAGGGGGTTTCAGGATTGGGAGTTCGTGTACACCTGTGGCTGATTCATGTCAATGTATGGCAAAACCAATACAGTATTGTAAAGTAGAATAAAGTATAAATAAAATTTTTTTAAAAGATAAAATCTTAAAATAAATAAATAAGTAAAATGACCTGGTCTACTGTCCCCAGAATGCTTTCTGTAGATGGTTTGGCTGTTCAGAGATCCCTGCCCAGTAGCTGGAGCTCCCAGCTTTAAACTGTAGTCTGCGAACACTTACAGGTACCAAAGGCTCAGAAGAGACTGGGAAGAAATAATACACCTTTTCCCATCATAGTCTCAGCAAAGCTGGTTCTGATCATGCCCAGCATCTATGTGTCTGTCACATTCCAGGAAAGTGCCCTTGACAACCATCTCCCTGTAAGAACCTCAGCTGACATCAGAGCACCACTCTGTCCTTCTCCCAGTGCCCCCAGGAGAAGCTCAACTCTTCCTGATCAAGAGCTAGAGTCTTCCATGTACCTCTCCAGGGTCTAGGCCAGGTTATCCTGGAAAATCAAAACAGCTGCTTCAGAAGGCCATTGTTTTTTCTGTCTTTGATTAAGTGAAGGAAAATCCAAGGCCCAAGAAGGGATGTGAGTTGGACCAAGAAGCAGACGTTTAGAAGCAGAGACAAAGTGAAAATCTCAGACCTCTAGACAGCTCCTCTGGAGCCCAGGTCAGCAGCTCAAAGATCAGTGATGGAGAAATAATGCAGATGAGAGATTGGTTTTCCAAAAAGTAGAATGAGAAGATGGGGGAAGGGGGCAGGAGGACAGAGAGAGAAAGGGAAGTCAGGAACTTGGGCAGAGTGTGGGGGAGACAGGAGCTAAGAGAGAGATCAGGGTGGATGGAAGCACCAAAAAGGAAGGAAAGTGAGGAGGAAGAAAGGCAAGGGCAGGTGTTCATTTCCTCATCATCACAAAAATGCAAATCAACGTCAGAATGAGATGCTACCACCCGTCTGCAAAGGCTGCCAAAAATTAAAATTGTAGATGGTACCAAGTGTTGAAGAGACGCAGAGCATGTGCGGTGGGTGAGGCATAAATGGGTCAACCGCTAGGGAAAGACATGCAAACCCTATGCCCAGCAATTCCATCCTAGGCATCTACCCTAGAGCAAACCTCACATGCAGGAACTAAGGAAAAAGGGGAGAATGTTCACAGCAGTTCTGTTGATACACACAAAATCTGGAAATCACCTCAACGCCCCACAGGAAAATGGAGACATAAGTTGTAGTGTATTCATGCCATGGAATATTCCATGACAATGAAAATGAACAAACCAGATCTCTACTCAACCCCAAGGATGACTGCACAGAGTAATGTTTAGTGAAAGAAGTCAAACACAGAAGACACATAGAGTGCGATTCTGTTTATACGAAGTTCAAAGGAAGACAAAGCTAAATTGAGCATTTAGAAAAACATACATAGATGGGAGAGCCTTATGGAAAACCAAGGGAAAATGAGGATATGATTGACCCTGTGGGGAGGGAGGTGGCTGTGACAAGCAAGGGCTCCAGAGGGGACGGTTCTAGGGTCCTGCCTGGATGTCTATTTCCTGACCTGGTGGTGGCGGCTACACAGACATTCACTCTTCTTTAAACTGTGAGTTCTAAACATTCCTCTATCTACAAGAGGTTCAGCATACAGTAATCAACTTCTAAGTATCCACATTGGCTGAGCAGAGTCCGGGGCCTCTGCGGTGGCCCTGGGGGCACTGGGAGGCCTTCAGAGGCAAGTCTCTCCAGAGCCCAGCTTGACGTCTCTGTGTCCCTTGCTCCCACTACCTGCTCTTCCTTCAAATCTGTCAGAGCAAGCCTCCAGGGGCTGAAACAGAGCCAGTCCAGGGATCCTGCCAGCTTGGGGTCGGGGAGCTACAGGCTCCATCCTCCCAGGATGTGGTGGAGAACAGTGCAGGCTTGAAGGGCTCAGGGCCAGCCGGATGACTCGGCCCTGTCCACCTGCCTGGAGCCGGCACCCCATGCTCAGAAACCAACCTCAGTGACCCACCCACCAAGCACGGCCCTCCCCAGCCCTCCCAGCGCTCCTGAGGACATATCAGCCCCTTGAGGCCCCTGGGCCAGCATGGGCCCTTGTCCAGGCGGGCTGGCTGGCAAAACCTCAGTTTCAGGAAGCTGAAGTCTGTTCTGGGAAGAAACAGGGTCATTTTCCAATACTAACAGCATGACAAGAAGTGGCCTCTGTTTAGCACAGGGGCTTACAATCTCCACGCCTCACAAGCAGTGCCAAGGGAGGTATTATTTAACCCCCACTTCACAGGTGAGGAAACTGAGGCTCAGAGAGGCAGGAGCTTAAGTCCTCATAGCAGGTAAGAAGTAAAGCCAGAATTCAAAGCCAGATCCCTTCCAAGACTTCCATTTCACATGAGTTCCCTGTACCCTTAACGTTCTTCATAGCACACACACCCACCCACATCCCTCTCCCGGGGAGCCTCAGCTGGATGGGCACCTGAACCATGCAGTGTTAACCCCCAGCTCTGACAGATTCAACTTCTAAGTATCCACATTGGCTGAGCAGAGTCCGGGGCCTCTGCGGTGGCCCTGGGGGCACTGGGAGGCCTTCAGAGGCAAGTCTCTCCAGAGCCCAGCTTGACGTCTCTGTGTCCCTTGCTCCCACTACCTGCTCTTCCTTCAAATCTGTCAGAGCAAGCCTCCAGGGGCTGAAACAGAGCCAGTCCAGGGATCCTGCCAGCTTGGGGTCGGGGAGCTACAGGCTCCATCCTCCCAGGATGTGGTGGAGAACAGTGCAGGCTTGAAGGGCTCAGGGCCAGCCGGATGACTCGGCCCTGTCCACCTGCCTGGAGCCGGCACCCCATGCTCAGAAACCAACCTCAGTGACCCACCCACCAAGCACGGCCCTCCCCAGCCCTCCCAGCGCTCCTGAGGACATATCAGCCCCTTGAGGCCCCTGGGCCAGCATGGGCCCTTGTCCAGGCGGGCTGGCTGGCAAAACCTCAGTTTCAGGAAGCTGAAGTCTGTTCTGGGAAGAAACAGGGTCATCTTTCCAATACTAACAGCATGACAAGAAGTGGCCTCTGTTTAGCACAGGGGCTTACAATCTCCACGCCTCACAAGCAGTGCCAAGGGAGGTATTATTTAACCCCCACTTCACAGGTGAGGAAACTGAGGCTCAGAGAGGCAGGAGCTTAAGTCCTCATAGCAGGTAAGAAGTAAAGCCAGAATTCAAAGCCAGATCCCTTCCAAGACTTCCATTTCACATGAGTTCCCTGTACCCTTAACGTTCTTCATAGCACACACACCCACCCACATCCCTCTCCCGGGGAGCCTCAGCTGGATGGGCACCTGAACCATGCAGTGTTAACCCCCAGCTCTGACAGAGGCTGTGGCCAGGGAGGAGACACCCCGGGACAGCACCCCCTTCCTGGGTCTCCACTCAGAGAGCAGGGACCCAACCTCCCCATGCAAAGCTGATGCGGCAAGGCCCAGAGAGGGGAAGACACTTCCCGGCAGTGACTCAGACTCCATCACGGCTCGGTATCCCTCCTCTCAGTGCACCCTCTTCCTTGCTCCAGATCAGCTCCTTGACACCCCATCAAGGACTTCAGGCACCCTGACTCACCCTCCCTTCCCATCCCCGCACCCACAGCTTGGCAGACACATTACCTGTCATCTCTCCATCCAGAGGCCAGACCCCTGTCACCAGAGGAGTCCAGGTCCCACAGTTTCTCCGCAGATGATGTTGCCGTGGGTCCACGGAGGTGAAGACGGGGCAGCTCCACACCTGGCCTTCCCCCGGCCCAGCCCAGCCTTGCAGCCCTGGGCTGCGGGCCTCCCGTCTGGGCAGGTGCTGGGGGCAGCCACTGGCCCCACTGCTGGCACACTTCTGCCCGTCGCCTGGCTAGCCTTGAACAAACAAGGCTGCGTAGCAACCGCTGCTCCCTGTGTGGGGGAGAGGGAGCCAGGAGACGTTTCCCCACAGCCTTGTTTCCTCCAGGGCTTGCCCTGAGCTGGGCACTCCCAAGTGGCCAGCCTGTCCTGGTGGGGATGCCTGAGAGAGAGAGCGTGGTAACCCAAGCAAGGGCCAGCACGGCAGGCCTGGGGTGGGGACTCCAAGGCAAATAACCCCTGGTTTGGCCTCAGTTGGCCTCTGGGCCCAATTCTGCTTCAACTGTCAAGACACTTTTAGAGGCTGCAGGGCAGGTGGTATAAACATCTAGGCCTTGGCAGCAGGCAGAGTTGAGTTTGCATCCTGATTCTGCATCTGCCACCTGTATGACCTCTGGCCAGTACTTACTCTTTCTCAGTCTTAGTTTCCTCATCTAGAAAATGGGTATATTAACAGTACGACTTGTTAGGATTGCTGTAAGAATTATACAGGTGCATGTAACACACTGTCTGTCTAGCCCATCATGGCCCTCCACCACTAAAATATTTGCATAGCAGGAAGCCCTTATGGCCTTCTCCCAAAACAGAGTCTACTGCTCCAACTTTTGGAAACATGAATCCTAGCAGCCCGTGTATACATCCTCACTGAGCTCAGGCCAGTGAACAGAAATCCCGGGCTGGCATCTCCACCTGGAAGGACAACTGCTCCTGCCCCTCATGCTACTTCCTTCTCACCTTCACCATCCAAGAGGCCTCACTGATTTTATGCAGCTGTGCAAAGAGCCACTCACCCAAAGAGCCACTCACCCGCATTCTTTACAGAAGAATCAGCAGGCATGTGAAATACAGAGCAGAGAGGGTTGGCTGGAGGCTGTTCACACATCCAGGAGGCCTGGCAATTGAATCAACATACACAAGACTTGCCACTTGCACCCACTCCCGGCCTTCCTGGCCCTTTCTTGAGCTTCTCTCCTCTTCTCAGAGACATCACTGAGGTTGGGCCAGTGGGGGGCTCTCCTGAGGCCCTGGGAAGAGCAGCTGGCAGTAACCAATCTCCAGAAGGGCCAAGGAAGACAAGGTAGTGAGCAGCAGGAACAAGATCCCCCG
Source organism: Madoqua kirkii (assembly GCA_006408675.1). NCBI lineage: Eukaryota > Metazoa > Chordata > Mammalia > Artiodactyla > Bovidae > Madoqua > Madoqua kirkii. Next base: position 29,414 of record SJYC01136067.1, read on the forward strand.
TGGCAGACACTGGCCCTGAGCCCACAGGCCTGCTGGGCCTCAGGAGGAGGCCTCACCATGGCCCCTCAGGAGGCAAGCTGGTCAGTGGAACAGAACTTCTGAACTCCTTCCAGCAGAGGCCCCAGGAAGGAGGCACATCCTCGAAACTAGGACCAACGGCTGCAAGAAGTGAGGAGAGACTTAACTCTGCTTTGCACTGGATCCACGAAGAAAGGTTGGAAGGCACGAAGAAACAGGCATGAAGATGAGGAAACATACGGGGAAGCTGAGACCCAGCATGGTAAGCCCTTGCCCATGTCCCTCAGCTTGTTAGTGAGAGCAAGTCAGCAATGAGAGTGCCAGACTGGGAGGAGACAAGAGGAGGCCAGCCTCTGTGTCCCTTCACTCCACCAGGGGCTGGGGGGGCGGGGAGAGGTGGGGTGGCTGTGTCTCCTCCCAAACTCATCCTCACATCACAGTGAGAGTCAGAGCTTCTGAAATACAGATCTGACGGTTGCTCCCCAGCTGGACACTTCTCAGGGCTCCCAGTGTCCTTGGGGTAAAGACCACACTCAACACCACGGTCAACAAGCCCCTCCAACCTGGTCCCAGCTCTCTCTGCTCTCACTGACTTTCATATCTAATTTCTTCTTCTTTCTTAAAGAAGCCCCCAAGTTATTTAAGTATCAATCCCCACAGATGCAGACAGATGCTCTAGAGAGACCTGCTAGGCAGGGCAGAGAGTCTGGAGGAATCCAAGTGGGTGGGAGCTTGCAGGGAAGGTGTGGAGAAAGGAGAGACCAAATCACAGGGCCTCCAAAGCCACCTTCAAGTGTGAGTGCTCACAGGCCCCAAATACGTGGCTCTTAGGCCTCTTAAGTAATAGCTCTACCCACAGCCCCACCACAAACACACACACACACAGACAAACACACGTGTGTTTGTCTGCCTGGTGAATTCTTATCCATATTTCAGGACACACACACACACACATATACGTGTGATTGCCCGCCAACTTTCAGGACACAGGTTGTGACGGGTTGATCTGAATCTCCTAAAATTTCATATGGTTTAGTACTGGCCTTCAAGAACTTAGAATGAAACTGTATTTGAAATGTAATTAGCTAAATTAAGAGGTGAACCCCGAATCAACATGACTGGTGTCCTTATAAAAAGGGGGACTCTGGACACACACAGGGAGACCGCCATGTGAAGACTAGAGTGATGCTGCCACAACCAAGCAACTACCACGAACCGGGAGAGCGGCCTGGACCTTCCCTCCTCAGCGCCTTCAGTGGCAGCGGGCCCTGCCACAGCTGATTGTGGACTTCTGGCCTCCAGCACTAGGGACAGGATATAACTGCTGTTCAGAAACACCCAGGGTGTGGTGCTTTGTTACGGCATGCCCAGGAGACTAACAGGGAGTGATGGTGTGAGTGGGATCCAGTGGGAAACTGAACATCCATCCCTACTTGGGCTTCACCTAAACAGGGTAACTGCTTGCAGAGAAAGGGTAAATAGGATCTAGAGTCTCCCAACATAACACTCAACACCCAAATGTCCAGGATAAAACTAAAAATTACTCATCATACCTACAACAAGGAAAATCTCAACTTAAATGAGAAAAGACAACCAGTGATGGAATAAGATGATATGAATATTGGGATTGTCTAACAAGGATTTTTAGCAGCATCATAAAAAGATGTGTATAAGAGACAGGCTCTGTGCTGCCCCCCCCAGGCTGCTCTGTGCTCCCTCCCCCCAATTCTGCTCTGTGCCCATCAGCAGATGGAGGCTCACTTCTCTGGGCTATACCAACAGGCCCTCTTGCGTTCTGCTTCCCTTGGGTTTAGCTAATGGAGGCGAGAGAAGAGGGGCCAAGGTTTGGCTTCCCCCACTTCCTCCACACAGTCCTGCTCTTCACATGAAAGTCCTGGCTCCTGCCAGGTGGCCTCTTTGTCTTGGAGGACTTATAACTACTCCTTTCAGGTCCATGAGTTACGGAGGTTCCCAGTGTGACCAGCAAGCTGCTGCACCACCCTGCAGTTTTTCCGTATCCTGCCTGCACCTGCATAAACCCTCTTGACCCTTCGTTCCATCACCCAACTCAAGGATGCTTCTGTCTCCAGTCAGTCCCCGTGCTCCTGTCATCGCACTCTTTGCTGAGCTTGAGGACTCCATGTCTGTGTCCCTCCACCTTCTGCAAGTTCCCTGAAAACAAAGGTTATGAGTGATTATTTACAAACACTCAGCTCAGGGCACAAGGCCCAGACTACCCAGAAAGCACTGAGTAAACACTTGACATGAATGAATTGAATGGAGTAACCGACCATGCAGTATCACAAGCCAGGAGAAGGGCTCTTGAAAATACCAGAGGAGTCGTCCCCACCACATCCACAGAGGACAGCCCTTGTCTACCCAGAAAGCAGCTCAAGATCTCAGAAACTTACACTCTGCAATTTCCCATGCTGATGAATTTTCTCAATGGAAGACGATTACACGTTGACCCTATTCCCTCAGTAAAATATCACTGAGGTCCTCCTGGTCCTTGTTGATTTGTAAAATAAATTAGACCGCCTCGGTCCAGCAGTGCCCAGAACTATCTGTCCCATTTTAAAGTATCAGATTCCCTGGTTTAAATATACAAAGAGGCTTCTCCATACACAGCTGGGCTCTCAGTAGGGACTTCACTGAGGGGTGCGAGTGCCCACACTCTTCCTTACTCCTGGCCTCTGCTCATGCTGTTCCCTCCACCTGGAAGGCCCTTCCCACACCCCTACATACACAAACCACCCCTGGACACCCCTCTCTGGGGATCCCTCCCTGACTCTCCAGGGTCTCCTCTGCTTCTTTAGTCATGTTGTGGTTCCACACAGCACAGCTCGACCTGACACGCAGGAGACTCAGGTTCGATCCCTGGGTCGAGAAGACTCCCCTGGAGGAAGGCATGGCAACCCACTCAGGATTCTTGCCTGGAGAATCCCATGGACAGAGGAGCCTGGCTGACTACAGTCCATGGGGTCCCAAGAATTGGTTGCAAGAGTGACTAACACGTTCACTTTTCACTTTCCCTTTACCTGGACGTACATGCAGATACAGACACACACACACACACACACACTCACACACACACACTAGGCTGTGAGCTCCTGGACAGCACAGTTCAGATCTTAAGATTCCCTAGAAGCAGCACCAGCCAGAGTGCACAGCAGGCACTCAAAACACACGGTGGGAGGGACAGTGTGGAGGGGAGGGAGTGGGTAGGGGGATAGAGTTCCCTCTCCCTGCAGTGTTAGCAGCTTTTCTCAGGAGCAGGCATGGGGACTGTTATTTCCAGGCTACAGACCACTCTGGGCACCACATTTTGGGTGGCAGATGTGGGGAGGGGATTCTACCCCTTGGTTGGCACTGCCTTATTAAAACCTAACACTGTCCTAGCCACTCAGAAAGGTTAGGTCACATGGACCACTTGGGACAAGCCCCCCTGGGGACCCATGGAGGAGAATGCCTAGGCTCAATTTGTAAAATAAACTAAACTGCTTCTTTCTTTTTAAGCCTCCAGCAAGCAAGACCCAGTAGAAAATGGAACTTCCATCTCCATTCACTGGCAGTGAGACAAGGCTTGGCAGCCTGAGGCAGTGGCCTGCTTCTACTGGGATGGTGTGAGTGGGATCCAGTGGGAAACTGAACATCCATCCCTACTTGGGCTTCACCTAAACAGGGTAACTGCTTGCAGAGAAAGGGTAAATAGGATCTAGAGTCTCCCAACATAACACTCAACACCCAAATGTCCAGGATAAAACTAAAAATTACTCATCATACCTACAACAAGGAAAATCTCAACTTAAATGAGAAAAGACAACCAGTGATGGAATAAGATGATATGAATATTGGGATTGTCTAACAAGGATTTTTAGCAGCATCATAAAATGCTTTGATTATGAGCATGCTTATGAACATGCTTAAAACACATTAAAAAAAATAGAAAGTTTCACCCAAGAAATATAAGATAAAATAAAGAAGAAATAAAGAAGAGCCACCTAGAAATTTAGAGCTGAAAAATACAACTGAAATGAATAACACATGTAAATATGACTGGCAGAGGAAATAATCAGTAAAATTAAGATAGAGTAACAGAAATTATCCAATATGAACAACAGAGAAAAACTAAACTGAAAGGAAATGAACAGAGTTTCAGGGACCTGGGGGATTACACCAAAGATGTAACATTTGTACTGTTGGCTGAAGAAGAGAAAGTGTGGGGCTGAAAGGATACTCAAAGAAATAATTGCTGAAAACTTCTCAAATTTAGTGAAAGACGTTAATCTAGAGTTCAAGAAGTTGACCCAATCCCAAACAAAACAAACCTTAAAAAATCTGCTTCAAAACAAGCCGCAATCATGGATCGGGTTGTCATGCCCCCCTCCAGGAGATCTTCCCCACCCAGGCATGCAGTCTTCGTTTCCTACATCTCCTGCACTGGCAGGTGGGTTCTTTACCACTAGTGCCGCCTGGGAAGCCCTGCCATTACCATATCCAATGTCAAAAAAAAAAAAAAGAGAGAGAGAGAGATTATAGGTAAATAGAAGACATTAAAACTCTTGAAACGAAACAAAATCAAAGAGCATATTTGAGACATTTTAGGCTACTGCTGAGACTTCCCAGGAATGAAAACATGACCGTGAGGAGCTCTAGACCACGTTACATAAGCAACACAGAAGACATAGAAGAAAGACCTGAGAGAGGAACGTGAGGGCTCCACTGAGTCACTGATGGGATGCGTGTGTGTGTTAGTTGCTCAGTCGTGTCCGATTCTTTGTGACCCCATGGACTATAGTCCATCAGCCTCCTCTGTCCATGGAATTCTCCAGGCAAGAATACTGGAGTGGGTAGACATTCCCTTCTCCAGACTGAAGGGATAACAATCCACAGTGGATTGGGCTCGGCTCCATGACTCCAGGGGCTGGGACACTACTTTACAGATGTACAGGAAGGTGAGCTTCCTAACAAGCTCACAAATGGATCCCGCAGGAGGCAGTCAAGTCTCCAACCTTAGGCCTGTGTGAGGAGAAGGCAGCCAGCCTCCCATTCCCCAGTCCATTAGCTGTGAGCGTAACTGAACTGACACCATCTTGGGTCCATTCCGTTCCTTCTGTCCTTCCACTGACCCTCCCCAGGACTGCACTGAGCAGTAAATCACTTCACTGTTGGCAGGGGTTTTGTAATTAATAGGTACTATTTAATAATCGTTAGAGCCAGGTGGACTCTAGGCTCTGTTAGTCCCTAAACAATGATGAGGAACTTTGCTGATATTTTCCCAGCACCCACGAGACTAGTTACCTGTCATAAATCTTGACTTAGAAATGTATGTCCAGTTTCCAGGCACCTACCCCTTACCTTAGGTTAACTTTCAAATTGTGCAGCTTCCAGATAGTTGTCTGCCCAAGTCTACCGTCAGTAAATTACCCTGTAATAAACTGATCCATTGATTATATGAAGCTGCCTGCCTCATTTTTCCTCAGGATAACTTCTCAGTTCAATGGGCATTTTTCATTCTTTCCGACCTCCAACAACAACCTCACTAAGAAGACTTACAGCTCTGTGATTCTGGAATATGGGGGAAATGGGCCACACAGTCCTCTTGATCTCAGCTAGACCCTATGTTTCCTTCCAGCTGTTTTCTGAAATCATGCTATTGGCAAGACCTGCATTAGGACCAGTGGGAATCTCCATTCCAGCCATTCCCCAGATTTGTTTTATAGAACAAATGTGAGTGCAAAAAAAAAAAAAAAAAAATCTGGTAAAGAATGTTTGGGAAACATGAACTTAGACAATGCTGCAATAGTTTCTTTAAATATACCACATCTCAGGGCATTTTCACATGCTCTGTGTGTCGTAATGTTCCAATAAAGGGATAGAGTATGGGAAAGCCCTGTATGGATTCCCTTTATGGGCTTCCCTGGTGGCTCAGACAGTAAAGAATCCACCTGCTTAGCAGGAGACCCGGGTTCGATACCTGGGTCAGGAAGATCCTTTGGAGAAGGAAATGGCAAACCACTCCAGTACTCTTGCCTGGAAAATCCCATGAGCAGAGGAGGCTGGTGGGCCACAGTCCATGGGGTCACAGACACCGCTTAGCAACTGAACCACCTTGGGAAATTCCTGAGGATCCCGTGGCAGAATCAGCACTCTCACTGCTACGGCAATAAAAGTTCAGTCCCTGGTCGGGGAGCTAAGGTCCCTCAAGCTGAGCAGCGAGGGCAAAACACAAAACAGAGTAGAGTATGAACCAATTTCCAAACGTATATAACCATAGAACTGTTTGTTCATGAGCTACTTCTCAGGACCAGAGTCTTAAGGGACGTAAATTACAAAACAATGCTCTGATCTGTCTCAAAGTTTCCAAAGCAACCAGCCCACAACTTAAGCCCAAATGACTAACAAATTTATAAATCAAATCATATTTTACCTCTTGGGTCCATCAAGATAAATCAGATCTCAACAAAGTTGTCCAGATCAGTCAGGGAGTGGCTCTCCCCCTCCATCTGGTACCATAACATCCTTACTTCTCTTCAGAGAAGTTTTCAGAAGCAGATGAGGATGAAAACCCCTTCCCATAAAAAAAAAATACCTCAGAGAAGACATGCCAACAGCCTCAGGAGTGAGGAGAGAGAGGGAGGAGGCCTTCCCACCCCAGAAAGTTCCGTCAAGCATCTCCCCTGCCCCCTCCACCACCACCAGTCTTCAGGGGCAAAACTATCAGCTACCACACATGCAAGTTTTTTGAGCAACTCAGCCTTTCTGAAATATGACGGATTCCCCAGGCCTCCCACACAGCACCTGAGGGACCAAGCTTCAGGGAAGTTTCCAAAGGCATGAAGGCTGGGTCCTTGTTCTGTTGTCTTCAGGACTGAGGATCTGCAGCCTCAAACCATAAGCTGGGGCTCCCTGGGAGGGAGAGATGAGGAAGAGACATACACATCTCTGGAAAGGCAAGCTGAGGCCAGCCAGAAGGAGAGCCAGGCACGATGGTCTCTGGGCCCTGGTTCTGTTTGACGAAGATGGGAAGAAAAGATCCTTTTTCTCACTGTTCCCCTGGGTGACAGTTACCATGGATATAAATCAAATTTTGGTGCCTGTCATTGCCAGTTGAATATTAAGAGCAGACTCTCCCTGAGCCACTGTCACACAAAGATACATACACATGGGAGATGGTGACTGATGGCAAGCTCAGGTCTGCTGCCTGAGTGACACCTGCTCCAGGAAGCCCACCCTGGTTTCTAACATAACACACATGCACTCACAGGCCCCCACAGTATACCCTCCTGTCAGGGGAAGTAACTGGACATAGAGGGATACTGATTAACTCCCTTTACCCTTCATTAGGGCTTTCCTGGTAGCTCAGCTGGTAGAGGATCCACCTGCAATGCAGGAGATCCCAGTTCAATTCCTGGGTCGGGAAGATCCCCTGGAGAAGTGATAGGCCATCCACTCCAGTATTCTTGGACTTCCCTGGTGGCTCAGACAGTAAAGAATCTGCCTGCAATCTGGGAGACCTGGGTTCAATCCCTGGGTTGGGAAGATCCCCTGGAGGAGGGCATGACAAACCACTCCAGTATTCTTACCTGGAGAATTCCATGAACAGAGGAGCCTGCTGGGGTACAGTCCAGGGGGTCGCAAAGAGTCAGACACAACTGAGCAGCTAAGCACAGCACAACAGCATCCCTCGTTAACATTCAGGACACACGGAACTCAAAAGGACACTTTCCCAGAATGTCCCAAGAAAATATCCAAAAATAAGCCCCTGAGAGAGGGCTTTGTAAGTCTCATTTAATCATCAGAGCTACAGTTTATTACGTGCTTCCCAGGTGACACTAGTGGGAAAGAACTTGCCTGCCAATTTAGAAGACATAAGAAATGCGGGTTCAGTCCCTAGGTCAGGAAGATCACCTGGAAAAGCGAGTGGTAACCCACTCCAGTATTCTTGCCTGGAGAACCCCATGGAGAGAGGAGCCTAGGAGCCTGGTACAGTCCATGGGGTGGCAAAGAGTCTGATTGGACTGAAGCAACTTAGCACGCACTGTTTATTATTGGCCAGTCTAAGCAGTTTACAAATATTAGCTCCTTTATCCTCACAATAACATTTGGAGGTAGACTCTCTTATTATCCACACTTTACAGATGAGGAAACTGAGGCTCAGGGAGGTCACCCAGCAGACAGGGGCAGGGCCAGGATGAAAAGCTCAGCTTGTCTTCTTCCATAGCAGTTCTACTGCAGCATCAGTTCCTGGGGTCCAGACCCAGCCCTGTTGTGATCCTGCGATCTTATGCAAATCCCATTTTCTCATTTCTAAAATGAGAATACAAATATTCTCCCTGTTTATGTCCAAGGATTGCTATAAGAACAATGTCAAAGATAATCCAAGTTTAGAAAAGAGAAAAAGAAAGGATATTAACATTCAGTGATCACCTACTATGTGCAGAGCAGTTTCAGTTTTTTACTTACAATGGCTAATCTCTAGTTCTACAAGAAAGACAAGGAACCTAAGGGGAGAGCCACTATCAAGGACCTCACCGTTGGGAAGCCCAAGAATCTGGATTCCAACAGAGGTTGATCTGGTTCCAAAATCTTTGGTTTTTATGTTTTATTGTTTGTTTTTGTACATCAAGATGCCATGAGTACAAGAAGAACCCATTAGCACTAATAACCCAGATCTCCTTGGTACTCCAACCCTCTAGTCTCTGCCTTACAGGTGTGGGCATGTCCTGCCTCACTGGCCACAGAAAGGTCAAAGCCTCTGACCTCCCACCTGGGAAGGTGGCCATCGTGGGCCAAGACACCCTGCGTCTGAGCCCTTTGAGGTACCCCTTGACAGGCAGTGACAGACCCAATACTATTGCCTATGAATGGCACTAAACCAGAACTGAAGGTCGCATGGCCAACCTCAATCCCCAGAGGCAGCCAGCAGACTTTGAGAAGCCCCCGAAGCCCAGCTAGAACCCTCCTAAAACCATCTGTGCAGAGAATGTCCTGATGCTTTGTCATGAAATATAGATGGACACTTGTCATTCTTGCCTCCTATAGTGATGGCACGTTCTTCCAGTGAGATCAAGGAGCAAGTATCCTGTATTCCTCTCATGTTGATCTTCCTGGAGCTCTTGGGGCTGACGGAGGCAGGGTGAACCTGAGGGGAATTGGTGGGGGAGAGTGCCCCTGGACTGCTGATTGGACTACAGTCATGGAAGCAATGGCTCTTTAGAACTTATTTATTACTTTTTGGCTGCACTGGGTCTTCAGCGCTGTGCTCAGGCTTTCTCTGGTTGTGGCGCACGCGCTTCTCTTTGTGATGGTGACTCTTGCTGCCCAGCACCGCCTCTAGGTGTGCCGGCTCAGCAGCTGCATTGTCCGAGCTCAGTTGCTCCTGGTGTGTGGGATCTTCCCAGATCCCACGTGTAGGTGGATCCCTAACCATTGGACCCTCAGGGATGTCCAGCAATGGCTCTTTAAGGACTAAGTGGGTGACACAGGAGTGCATCCCCCAGGAGCACACCCAGCACACACACTTTTCTTAGGGTATGTGGTTGGAGGAGAAGGACAAAGGTATGGAGAATCAAGATGGCCTCCCCTCCACCAAAGACACACCCAGAGGAAAAGCAACGGACGAGGGGAGGGGAGGGAAGGGAAAGACAGAGAGACACGGAGAAAATATCCACGGCAGCTGAGCACACCTGTGGAAACTAAGGGGTCATGGATAGAGTTTTCAGTGTTCTGGAAAAACACAACTAAAATGTCTTTAAAAAGAGAGACTTTAGCTGGAAAATATATGAAGATAAAGGGAATAAATACACTGAGGGCTGGAGAAGGTGACTTTGTACTTGACACTCTGCTGGCTCTGTGATCTGGAGCTGGTTTTGTAATACCTCTGAGGTTTTTTACTGAACACCTGTGTGGTTTTGGTCACTGGACACATTACAAATTTTATTCGTCTTCACAGTCAGGCTCTGAGTCGCTCTTACCTTCATTTTGTGGATGAGGAAATTGCCAAAGGTCGCAGCTAGAGTTTGGGTCCTCACGACTCTAACCTCAAAGCTTCTGCCATGCTCACTCCGTGCTGACCAGCGGCCACTTCTGATCTGGCTAGTAGAGGGCATTTTGTGAAAAGAGCTCCAGAACTTTAATCTGGACCTTCTTTTTTTAGCAGCGTGGCTTATTTGGTTTATTTCTTTTTAACTTTAAAAGGTCCAGATTAATAAATAGTCCAGACTCGAACAAAATTCTTGAAGTCTGACAATCCATAAAAAAAATTCAGTCTTTGCCCACTCAAACAGTGCATTTAATGACAAGCAAGCCCTTTTGAGGCCTAAAAATATGATGCTAAATCTGTCATTTTTTGTTCTTTCTCTCTTTTTTTTCCTTTTTATTTGGTGGGGGGGGTATATAAAATTCTTTCCCTTTCAAAATTTTACATTTGCAGACTTGCAGAATTTTATATACATACACACAGTTTTCTTTTATGTGTGAAATTTCTCAAATCCAGAGTCTGACAAATGTGTCTGAAATGTAGGAGGCTCTCCTATAAAACTCATGAGTTGTCATAATATGGACAAAAACTAGTTGCCATTTCTCCTGTGTTCCTGGGGACCAGGCAGCCGTTATAAACCATCGTTGCAGTGGATAGTATAGTCCTAGTTTCATACTTATAGATACATATGCACATAGAAAAGTCTGGAAAGATATATGCCAAAACATTATTTCTGCTTACTTTAGGATAGAGGAGATTATGGATGATTTTTAGTTCAATGGGCATTTCAAGGATTTTCTGCTATGGACATAGATTATTTATATGCATTTCTAAATTACTATAATAAAGATTATGTAGCTACATAAAAAAGATCAATAATCAAAAGTTAAATGAGACTTCTCTTTATGACATAAGAGAATAACATAGGCCAGATTTACCCTCCCACAATAAACAATTAGAAAACCAGACAAAACATATGAAACACTTGTTCAAACAAAGGACAACAGGTAGCACAGTGAGTCCTAAAAGAAAAGAAACAGATGAAGTTAGGCTGGTAGGAGTCCTCGCTTTCTTCCTGGAGGCACCACAGGCACCTCCAGACCACACAGCAGGGACAGAGAACCCCAAGCCAGTGTGTTGAGGAGACAGAGATGGGGATTCCGAGAAGCTGAGATACCTGGACGTTGAAGGACTGAGTTCTGATGGAGAGAGGCAGGGAGAAAATCAGCTAAAAAAAAAAAAAACAAAACCTTCCCAGGAGTGCCCTTTAGTCTTTACTGAATACAAGATGCTCACATGTAGAATAAAACTCCAGGTCAAAAGATTTACCAAGAAACACTGAGCTGAACTGCTCCCAGAGATTACACAGCACCTAAGTCTCAACTAACCAGGAAGGAGAGAGTCCTTGTTGATAACTCAGAGCATTCACTAGGGAATTCAGTAGGACCATGTGATGAATATGGCAAACCCCAGAGCCATCAGTAAAGAAATAAAACAGAGAAGTAGAGCAAATTAGCTAGCACCCAAAAGTCATAAAAAGAGGAGGAAAGGAGGAACAAGGAACAGAGGAGACAAACAGAAAACAATTAGCAAAATGGTATACTTAATCCCAATCATACTGATGACTACACTAAATGAAAACAGTCTAAACATTCAAAAACAGGAAGAGTCAGACTGGGGAAAAGCCAGGTGTAATTATATGCTGCTGACAAAATGAAAGTGAAAGTTGCTCGGTTGTGTCTGAGTCTTTGTGACCCCATGAACTATACAGTCCATGGAGTTCTCCAGATCAGAATACTGGAGTGGGTAGCCTTTCCCTTCTCCAGGGGATCTTTCCAACCCAGGGATCGCACCAAGGCCTCCTGCATTACAGGCAGATTCTTTACCAGCTGAGCCACCAGGGAAGCCCAAGAATATTGGAATGGGTAGCCTATCCCAGAGTGGATCTTCCAGACCTAGGAATCAAACAGGGGTCTTCTGCATTGCAGGCAGATTCTTTACCAACTGAGCTACTAGGGAAGCCCATGCTGCTTACAAGAGATACACTTTAAAATTTAAAACACAAGTTAAAAGGATGTGGAAAGATTTTTGTGCAAACAGTAAGCATAAGAAAATGGAAGTTGTTACATTAATATTAGATGAAGTAGACATTAAGATAAGAGATATTACCGGGTATGAAGAAGGACATTTCATGATGACAAAGAGGTCAATTCATCAAGAAGATACAGCAATCTTAAATGTGTATGTAAGAAATAACAAAGCTTAATATACATACAGAGAAAAATGGAAGAACTGAAGAAAAACAGAGAAACCTACATTTATAGTTAATACTGCAATAGACTTCTTTTGATAATCAGTAAGATAAGTAGACACAGAAAGTAGAAAACCTGAACACTATCAAACAATTTTTAAGGGGTATATACTTATTTAAATATTTATATGTTTGGCTGAACTGGATCTTAAGTTAGGGCATGCTGGATCTTCACTGAGGCATGTGGGGTCTAGTTCCTGGCCAGGGATCAAACCCAGACAGCCTATATTGGGAGCTCAAAGTCTTAGCCACTGGGCCACCAGGGAAGCCCCTCAAACAATTTGACTGAATTGATATTTACAGAACAATTCAGACTTCCCTGGTGGCTCAGTGGTAAAGAATCCACCTGCAATGCAAAAGACACACATTTAATCTCAAGGTCGGGAAAATACCCTGGAGAAGAAAATAGCAACCCAGTCCAATATTCTTGTCTGGGGAATCCCATGGACAGAAGAGTCTGGTGGGCTATAGTCCGTGGGGTCACAAAAGAGTCGGACATGACTCAGCGACTAAACAATGAACGCAAATGTAGAACACTCCACCCAACAAGAGCAGATACACATTCTTTTCAGTGAATAAGAAACATTCACCAAGATAGATCATATAACTGGGCCCTAAAACAAGTCTCAATAAGAATTTAAAAATAATTTACAGAGAGGAAGTTCTCTTACCACAACAGAATTAACTTAGAAATTAACAAAAAGATCTTTGGAAAGTCCCCAAGTATTTAGAAGTTAAAGGTGACACTTCTAAATAATC
>SJYC01136068.1:0-27793 GCA_006408675.1 Madoqua kirkii
TAACATCAGCAACATCCTCTCTGTCCACCAGAATACAAGCAGTCATTGACCCGCCATTGTGTGACAACGGCAACACTATCAACGTTAGAAATTAAAACTTCACCAAAGCTCACAACAAAGTTTTCCTACTAAGCTAATTTCTTTTAAAATTTATGTTAGAACTAACAAAATTTACTAAATACACAGCACAAAAAGCCACCCTCTTTAACCACAAATATGAACAAATAAGCCACAACTCCAAAACTCAAGTTTTCATGGGGATGTATATATTCATACAGACAAAGAATTAAAGCTTTCAGAATGACCTACCTGAAAAGTAACAAAGCAAAGAAGGCTGTGGTGGGAGTATAAATAAACAGTAGCAAGTCACGGGAAGAAAATAAATTTCTGACTTGAGAACTTTATTACTTACCCATTTAGTATGTGTTCAAAAAGATGAACTTGACCATCTTTGCAAACAACAGCTAATTTGACAGGCTAAAACAAAAACGTAACATTACTCTAATAGGAAATATACTTCAGTCTACTGTATAATTACTTATGAAAATCCGACTACCCTCTCGACCCTTCAAATAATAACCAGAGATAAATCAGAACAGTAAGGATGGACAACTTTTGAATTTAAAAATAATCCCTCCATTAAAAGAACAATTCAAGTAGAAGTTGGCAAGCTTATAAACGGAAGTTTAGACTATGAAGACAGAGTAGTCAGTGACCACGCAGCCGGGAGGTTCAGAGGCACTACGTTACTGCCAAGTGCACTGGCTGACAACAGGGAGCCGGCGGGCCTGCAAATCTGGATTACTGAAAGCGCCACCACGCCCTGTCCTTTGCTCTCATGAGCACTCGACACAGAACCCAATGGTTACGTCAAACAGTCTAAGATTTTTGTTTTACTTCATTCTCTCTCTTTCCTGAACCATCACATTGTAAAAATCCTGATTTTAAAAGAGTATTTGTGATGTCCAAAAACAAATTCTCAAAAAAATAAATAAATAAAATGAGCCACTTACCTCCTCTTTGTTTTCTGACAAAGTCAGGTCAATAAAGACAGGTTCATCTGTAACTTAAAAGACATCACTGCATTCTTCTCTTTGTTTTCTGACCGGACCTGCCTAGATAATAAAACAAGGTTTAGAGGGCAAGACACTGGGAGGGGGAAAAAAGGCGCCAAAGAGCATTTTCATCTTTTGAAAGCTAAATAAGGTAATTAAAGAAAAAATAAGCAAAATATCTGTGTCACTACCATGTAACATGGTTGCATGGGAAAAGAGAAAGCATTAATGCGTCTGTGGCAGACTTAAACAATAAGCAACCTTCTTTTCCATTATTTGTGTTTCTTGATGGCAATGCCAACTTTCTTGATCACTACAGCTTTCCAAGTCTTGAAGTGAGTCTTCCAACTTCTCTTTCAAAGTCATTTTGGCTACTTTAAGTGCTCTGCAGTTCCACCTGAATTTTAAAATCACATTGCTGGTATTTTGACTGGGTTCACTCAATATTTATAGATTAATGTGAGGAGAATTAACATCATAGTAATATTGAGAAAACAGAGTCCAGAAATAAACAGATAAATGACCTCATTATATGTTGATTCCTTATTTGAGAATATGCCTATTTGTTAAAATTTATTTGCAGACCCCAAAATCAGTATTTGCGGTGATTTCATGGTCTTTAACAGGAACACACAGAGAAGTGAAGAATATGAGCAGCCCAATACTCATGAGGTTAAACAAGGCAATGTTGCCTTTTTACCGCAGCTTTCATACTAAGGATTCTTTTCATAGCCTGCTTAGCGCCACGCGTTTTGCTCCTGTGCTTTTGGTTGGTGATTTCTGTTTAAAATGGCCCCCAAGAATAATGTTGAGGTGAAGCCTAGTATCCCTAAGAGTAAAAAGGCTAAGATATTCTTACAGAGAAAGTGTTTTGAGTTCGATAAACTGTTATTTGACATAAGTTCATCACCTATGTATGTGTGTATTAAACCACCAGCAAACAGACATTACTGAACTAATCCAGTAGTCATTTCTTTCAACAAAATAGATTTTTCTTAAAAAAATAAAAATAAAAAAAATTTTTTAAGGTTTTTAAATTGACCAGTCACAAAAATATTTAGCCTAGTGTATCTTTAAATAAGCACAGAGGAAGTTCTATAATGTAACACTCTTAAATTTTTCTCATAAAGATCTGATTTTTAGACAGGTTCCATTTCTCACTACAAGTCAATGTAACATTAGATACAATAAAGCTAATCTCATATTCATCATTTATATTAACCATGTAAATAAATGTGACTAATCCTTTCAAGGTAATGTTACCTCCCAAATCCAAAAGGCCACATACCAGACATTAAGTAACCGGTCATGGACTGCTCCAGATAGGAAATAAAGACCTGTAATTCCATCAAAGGGTTGGCTCTCATTAGGAGGTCTGATAGTAGTGAACGTAAGTGATGAAACTGGTGTTGCATGTCCTGTGAAGTGCTAGAGAAAGTTAAATCTCATTTAGGAGAAGATGGATATAAAGCAGTTAACAAAAATTAAGAGTTCACATGTACCAGAAACAATATAGATAATACATATCTGAAATCAGAGCCTCAGACTACTAATTATTTGTGCTATATTCCTCTCACTTTAAAAAAATTTCGTCTGAAAAATGTTGAACATTAAAGATGTCCCTTCCAACTCCCATGACCCTACCCCATAATCTTTTTTTCCTCCATCTTTACCCTAAAGGCTCACTTCATTCTACCCATTTCAAAGGGGTGCTTGGGTGCTCAGACACAGCCAAGGAATTGTAGGTCTTCATGTTACTCTCAGTGAGTTGAAACCACAATTTTAAGGCATCATCACAGCACCAAAAGTTCAGTAACCCAAGTACACTAAATCTTAAGTCTACATCTCCACAGTTAAGTATTGTGTTAATTCTAAATTTCCTTAAATACTAAAAGGTACCAAATACTGGATGCAAGCTAGAAATTAAAAATTACTATCATTATTATACAATTATAATTATCAACAGAGACTTAATTCAAATTCTACTCATTTCTTCCATTTATATTCATTTTTGCAATGCATGTGAAACAGACATATCTAATTTATTTCAACAGATTTGGAGGCTAAGTTTTGTCTATTAAAAATCTACTATTTCATATGCTTCAAAGTAACAAATGTTATAAAACAATATTCTCTTGTTCAGATTCCTGCCTTTCTCCATACTTGCTCCAGACCATTGTTATGCTTACGACTTATTTGATTCACTCACTCTGTAGACTTCTTTGGTCTCCAAAACCCATAGTTTGATTGTTCGACCAGCTGAAAGCAACATCTTTCCATCTGGGCTGATACACAAGGAACTGACACTGCTATTATCACCTTTCCATTTGCTGTATAGAAGAGAAATAAAAACATCTCAGTAAATGGGGAGGAACCTTTACTCAGAGCAAAAATAAAAAACAAATCAGGCCTTAAAAATGCCACTTAAGATTCTAGACCAAATGGCAATCCCCCGAATCTTGAGTCAAGTAACCAACCCTGGACAGATCTCCAAGGTCCTGCCTCCCCAACAGGACAGAGAATCTGGAGCAGTACCAGGAAATGGATGAGTTAGAGCTATGAGAGTGTATAATGGGTAGCTGTGTATCCTGTGATCCATGAGGTAGATTTTATTAATACTCAGGAAACTGGGTATGCTGGCTGGACCTCTGCAAAGCCACTATCCCTCAAAAGTTCCTGCACTCTCTGAAAAGGTTGAGAATTTACTTAGCAGCACAAATGCTATCTCAACCTATGGTACAAAAAGGCTATTTCTACCCCAAATGCACACAGATATGCCCCCATCTGATACAGTAAAATAAATTAGGTATAGATGATCCCTTTCTAATATCACAAATACGATTAGCAGCAAGAGTGTCTGCAGACTGTCACGCATGTTAACAAACTTTTATAAGCAACACGGAGCTTGGCCTGGCTATCACTTATATAATAAGAAATAACAGCAGCAATTTCCTACCAAAAAAGGTTAATTCTAAAGTGGAAAACATATTACTCTGCTAGACACATTGGAACTGTCAAATAACTCATTCAGAAAAACAAAATTCCTCTTTTTTATCTAGGCTGCCAACATGCCATCCAAACTAAGGAAAACCCGAAACTTAGGAGCCACGTGAGCCACGGCCACAGTCACCTCAGCAAACACCAGAAACCATCACCAAGATACTTCAGGAAAGCCAGTATGAGGCAGTGCCACTTAAAGAGGAACCAGGGTTTCTGCCCAACGATCAACCATGATAAATTATGGACCTTGGTCAGTACACAGACACAGGTAAATGCTGCCAAGACCAAGACTGGAGCTGCTCCTACCACTGATGTGGTATGATTAGGTTACTACAGAGTTCTGGGGAAGGGGAAAGCTCCCAAGGCAGCCTGTCTTTGTGAAGGCCAAACTCTTCAGCAGAAGAGCTGAGGAGAAGATTAAGGGTATAGGTGCAGCTTGTGTACTGGTAGCGTCAAGTGACATGCTGGGAAATTCATTAAACAATAACAAGTGCTTTTCAAAAAAAAAAAGGGAAAAACAAAATTAGATTCTTAAAATACACAATGAACTTTAGAAATTAAATCAAAACTGATGAAAAATAAAGAAATATTTATGAGAATGTTTTTATAATTCTGGGGTTAGAAAAGGTCTTCCAAAGCAATTACAAATAAGGAATCACAAAGAAAAAAACAAAAAAACAAATTTAATTAAATAGAACTTCTTACTACAAAATAAGTCATAAAAATTAAAAGCAAAAGCCTGGGGGGAATACAAAAAATATATAGGCAACTGGGGCTCTGTAACAACCTAGAGGGGTGGGATGGGGAGGGAGACAGGTTCAAGAGGGAAAGGACATATGTATATGTATGATTCATGTTGATGCTTGGCAGAAACCAATGCAATTCTATAAAGCCATTATCCTTCAATTAAAAAATAAATTTAAAATTTAAAAAGAGAATACTCAGAATATACAAATATCTCTTTATGTTCAAGAAAGAACTCCTAGGGACTTCCCTGGTAGTCCAGTAAGATTTCATGCTCCCAATGTGGGGGGCCTGGGTTCAATCCCTGATCAGGGAACTAGATCCCACATACTGCAACTAAGACTGGTGTAGCCAAATAAACATTTTTAGAAAGAGAAAAAAAGAACTCTCTGATAAAAAAAAAAAAAAAACCTCATAAAAACAGAAAAACAAGGGCTTCCTCGGTGGTCCAGTGGTTAAGAACACACCTCCCAATGCAGGGACATGGGTTCAATCTCTGGTCTGGGAAGATACAGGCCTTGAGGCAGTAAGTCCAAGAGCCCTAAAGCCTGTGCTCCGCAACAAGAAAAGCCACCACAATGAGAAGTCTGTGCAAGGCAACCTGACAATAAACGTGAACAACTCAGCCTCACCGATAATCAAAGAAATGCTGCAATAATGAGCAAGAACTTTTCCTTTACCCTCGTTGGTACCAAACATTCTTGACAATTTTTCACCAAATCCCACAGCTTCAGCACTCACCTATATTCCTTATTTACTATCTGGTCACTGAATTGAGAGACTTTAAAGAAAAAAAAAGACATGATCACCATCCTGACAAGCTTTCTGAATCTATTTCACCACTGAGCACAGAAAACGCCAGCATAGAGCTAACACCACCAAAGCCCACCCCCTCCCCATTAAGAGCTTTGCAACCTAATGTGTTAACCTCCCTCCATCAGCAGTACCTGGGAATTTGTGTGAATTCTGAAGCCCCAACCTAGACCCACTAAATCAGACCTGTAGACACAAGTGGCGTAATGTACACTTTAAAGATGGAAAAGCAATAGGAAATGTGACTGGTTCCAGAGGAGTGACCTATAATACTAACTCTGAAGACCTCCCAACCACTCGACAAATGAGCCCAGCAACTGAGCCACACACCCACACAGGCTTTCCAATCAGCTTTTTAATGTTTCATTTTCAAAAAACAACAGGCAGTCAAGGATCTCCAGTCACTTGAAGAATGTCTTTAACATGAAAGAAACCAAACAAAATCAAAGCACATCCTCAAGAGGGAGATAAGTAAAAAAAACTTAAATCCTGCACTACTTCAGAGAATTAGAAAATATTATAGGCATGAAAGAAGCATGACAGAATGAAAAAGAAATATTCAAAGAACATAAAATAGCTCCCCAAAGTCAATAATTTAGTTTGAGGAACTTAAAAATTCAGTACAAGACTCAGAAGGTGAAACTGAAGCAATTTCCCAGGTAACTGAAGGAAAAGACAAGAGAGTTAAAATAAGAATACAGTAAGAAACTTAAAGGATTAGTCCAGGAGATACAATATCTAAATAACAGTATGTAGTATAAGAGAAAGGAGAAAGCGAGAATTAAAGTGTCCGATCTATAGTACTTCTTGTACTAAGAATGGAATTCCCAGGCTAAATAGTCCCTCAAGGGCCAACACAATGCACTGACTAAAGAAAAAAACAAACAAAACACAGAATGTTTCAGTGTATAATAACTAACAATGAAAGCCAAAAAAAGGACCAATGCTTCAAAATCCTGGGGGAAATTATTTCCAACTCAAAGTCTGTATCTTCAATCAACTGTGAGAACAGAATAAAGACACTGAAAGACATGCATGGTAACGTATTGAGATTCTGCTTGTCTTCCAGGAAGCTACCAATTTGTGTGTGTCACCAAAAGGAAGAAATAAACCAACTAAGAGAAGAATGGGATCTAGGAAACAGAGATTCCATCTGACAAGAGAATTTTCAAGATAATGAAAGGAAATCTCAGGATAATCACTAGAATAAAGCAGAGAAGTCCTCCAAATAAATGAAACTGGAGGAAAGCCTACAGAGATTAAATAACTGATTCATCAACTGATGTGTCTGAAAATAAGTGAGATTTACACTATTGCAGGAATGAGACTGAACTAATGACTAGTATACACAAAACTAAGCAAATGAAGCAACAATACACCCCAAAATTTTGTGCCCAAAGATAATGCAAACAGTACAGTCCAAGTCTCATCTAAAACAGTATTTAGGTAGGTAGAACGTGAACAATGAATATTGTTTAATCAAAGTGTGACACTGCAACACTGGGAAAATGGGGATGGAAAAGGGTAGGGACTAAGAGCTAAATCCTCATCTTCCTAAAACGGAAAATAAAATCAGTTAACTTTAGCATAACAATGCCAAAAATGAAACAGTAAATACAATACTGTATGAGAGAGTGTAGCTGGGTGAAAGTTCAGACTCTGATTCAACTTCTCTCAAGTCAAAACAGGGATGGAGACCACCTTGCAGTGTTACAAAAACAATACTGTGTGTAACATGTTGAACGGTGCCTTAAACATTATCAGTCACTCCTGGAAGGACTGGCTTGGTGAACTCTCATCTAGACGGCATTTCAAAGTATAGCTGCATGGGCCCCACCCTGACCTAGTGGACAAGAATCTCCACAGGTGTCTCTTTACAACCAGGAGTGTCGTTAATGGAACCACTGAACCTCTAGGCAGATGACTCACTCTGCACCACTCGCCCCTAACCTGTAAGATTCTAAGCCTCTCTCACCACCCCTTCTGCTGGGTCTAGTTACTCTTCCTCTGAACTAGCCTGTCTGACTCTGAACTAGCTCCTTACCATATATTTTACATCATCCTAGAAGATTTTCTTCCTAAAACATTATTCGGGTTACTCTGCTCCTATGACATTGGCCTTCAGTGTCTCCTGCTTACCAAACAATCTAAAACTCTAAAAGTAGTTTTAGTACAGCAGAAAAAATTCAAGAGAGCAGGATTAGAACTCCCCTGCCACTTATTAGTTGTAAGACCATGAGTATCATTAACCTCCTTAGGATCCTCATCTGCATAAGTTCAACTACATTCAACAGTCCACATTAACTAAGCATCTACTACACAGTCACTCACAGGATTAGGTGCTTGAACTAGAAGATTGTCTGAGATTTTCATCAAAAACTTACAGCCAGACTCTTATACAGACACTTTGGTTCATATCCTCTACCAGCCATTATTCCCCAGCATGGCCCTCCTCCTAAACTCCACTACTCCATTCTAAGTAAATCTTTCACTTCTTTCTCCTAGCCTTTGCTCCTGCCATATCCCCATGTGAAATTCCTTTCCCCACCCTCAAAAAGATTGCCCTATCCATCTTACCTCTCTTAGGAAGACTAGCTGAAATTCTTCTCTTCCACCAGGCCTTCCCAACACCACCCTACCATCTGACCAGTAATTACATGCTGTTGCCACTAAGTTGCTTCAGTGATGTCCAACTCTTAATGATCCCAAGGACTGCAGCCTAGCAGGCGCCTCTGTCTATGGGATTTTCCAGGCAAGAGGACTGGAGTGGGGTGCCACTGCCTTCTCTGAATTACATGCTACCTTATGGCATCTCTTATGCAGTTATTTTACTCCTGTACCATTATTTATGTATTAAAATCCTCTTTTTGTGTGTAATATATTTTTTATGTATTTAATACAAAAACTTTTATGTATGAAAAACCTCTATGTCCAATTTGATTAAAAATTCCTTGAGAACAGTCTATAACCTTACCAGTATCTACATTCCCCATTGTATCCAATATCCAACTTTACTTATATCAAGAATACAGCCATGATTTGTCAAAACACTAATGCGTTCCCAAATAGTCATCGAGCTATCCCCAAAGTGTCAATGTTACTCACCACTTTACTTTGCATGTCTGTGTGTTCCATTCCACAATATGTTTATCATCTGAACAACTATACAAACAGCCATTGTCTTGATGCCACTGTATGCAATTCACTCTGTTGTCATGTCCACCACTCTGCAGGTTTTTAAAAAAAAATTTAAAAGAAAAAAAAAAGCTCATCTGGTATAATGTATAATATGCACCCTAGATTGATTACTGAACACTTAACTAAAATGTTAGGCGTTAACCTAATAAAAAAAGACTACTCATTGACCTAATTAAAATGAGTATCCATTTCTAACATTAAAAATGAGATAAATCTACAATAGCTTTATCAAATATTAACTTTCTCTTCCCCTCTGCTGGAAAAACACACATCATAAGTCAAAGTGTTAGTCCTAAATGCCTGCTGCTTTTGATAGGAATGCCAGCACTAAGAATGATAAAATACTTCATGTATAGTGGCAACAGTCTGGGACACTTGAGTGAACTAGTAAAGTCAAATCTTAAAGGGTTTAAAGTCAACACTTAAGGTAAAATTCACTTCTAGCTAAAACTATCCTTGAAAATCCCTTTGCAAAAAAAGTAACAAACACTCTCTCAATTTTAAAAATCGTTGTTTCTTCGGGAAACACTGAATGTTTCCATGAGTCATAGCTCATACCATATGGATGTAAATTTAAATATACTTAGCATAGCAAAATGCTTGCTTACTCAGAAGCACCGCATAGAAATGGAGACATCAACTGCAGAAAGACAGATTCAAGTCTCCCACCTAACACATTCCAGAACAAGCTCATTCAGCAGAGTGAGGTGTTAAATCTTAGGGTAAAACCTACCCTCTGAGCAATTAATGTTTTTTCACTCTTTCCACCTAAATTCACATTAAATATACATACAATGAATCACAACTGTATACAAATCTAAGCTAAGCATAAGGGTAAACTACTACTTTCATACAGATTGCTCCCATCAAAAGAGAAAAACAATTTTAAACGTTAAATTCAATACTTCCCTTCCTTCCTAACGGCCTTCTACTCAAAGCCCTACTTTATAACCACACACAAAAAACAAAGGATATGAATGAATAAATTCCATAGAAAGAACTCAGTAAGAAATTTTTTTAAAACTTTCAGTAAGTAATCCAAGAGATAAAAGCAAAACAAAGCAACATTTTCAGTCTGTTCATCTACCAATTTTTTAGCACTGTAATATCCATCCCGGTAAGGCTACAGTGAAAATGGCACTATCACATGTTGCTAGAGGGCTAGCATACGTTTTTGGAAAGCAATCTAGCAACTGTCCACTCATTCGTTCATTTACTCATTCAACAAACATTGACTCAATACCAATTATTTCTAATGAACTCATTCCTTGTCAAAGATTTATATATAATCCTGCAAGGTAACAAAATGACCTAAAAAGGAGTTCAAACCTCCATCAGTATCACATCTGTACCTGACTGAAACAGTATCACCATGCACCCGATGGGAGGTCCCTTTTTTTAAAACTTTCAGTAAGTAATCCAAGAGATAAAAGCAAAACAAAGCAACATTTTCAGTCTGTTCATCTACCAATTTTTTAGCACTGTAATATCCATCCCGGTAAGGCTACAGTGAAAATGGCACTATCACATGTTGCTAGAGGGCTAGCATACGTTTTTGGAAAGCAATCTAGCAACTGTCCACTCATTCGTTCATTTACTCATTCAACAAACATTGACTCAATACCAATTATTTCTAATGAACTCATTCCTTGTCAAAGATTTATATATAATCCTGCAAGGTAACAAAATGACCTAAAAAGGAGTTCAAACTTCCATCAGTATCACATCTGTACCTGACTGAAACAGTATCACCATGCACCCGATGGGAGGTCCCTGCTGATCACAGAAGACCAAATCAAAAGATGGGCTCTGGGGTATAGTGAGGTCAAAGCAAACATGAGGCCCACACTCAGCTTGCAGAGGAAGGAGGAATGAAGGGAGTGTCCCTCTACATATACTTCTGGAAGATTTTTTTCAGTTGTATATTATCTTTACAGTATTTAATATAAAAACAAGTGATATATTTTTAAACGTAGATTTAAAAATCAAATAAAAATTTTCACCTATTAAATAAGCTTGAGTTTTTGGTTAGTCTCATTGTTGTTTTAATAGAATAATCAACGATGACAAAAACATTGCTGAAACATAGGTACCCTGCCACCGCTGAGACAAGGACAAATTAGGAAAACTTTCAGAAAAAATTTGTATAAAAACACCTAACACACACCTTGGACTCATTAGTTATAGGTAATTGTGGGAACCCATGTAAGAAAAAAATGTTTTATAACAAAAAAAATCAGAAACTACCTCAATGGTCAGTAACAGCAATACCACCAAGGGACTATCCAATTTATAGAACTTTAGGCAACTATGTCTGAACAAATACAAAAATTACTCAAGCTGTACTATAATGGGAAGTATCAAGCTACAAAATTGACTGATAAAACTATCAACAGAGGATCTCTCATTGATAAATTCAGGTACAGGTCGGGGGTTCAGGATGGGGGACACATAACACCCATGGCTGATTCATGTCAATGTATGGAAAAACCACTACAATACTGTAAATAATTAGCCTCCAATTAAAATAAATTAATTTAAAATAAGTTAATTTTTTAATTTAGATGTAATTCTTTTCCCTAACCTCAGGTATTCCAAGTTACCTATGGATAGATGTTACTTAAAAGAGAAAATAGTCTTTCATTTATAAATATAGAAAGCACTCCTATATACAGATAGGAATTAAGTGAACATCAAAAACATACTGTAATAGATAACTGTCTGAAACAAATCGTGCCAATTAAGTTACTGTCTTGCAGTACCAAGCCCACATGTCTCTGTTCTGGATGCTGGGCTGTGACTCTACAAACCCCATTTCTGCTTTGCCAGTGGGATCATTAGTGGGCTCCAGACCAAGGGACCTGCTTCCTTCCTGTCTCCCAGTTTGCATCACCCTAGCGTTTCTTCAACCCAGCAGGAGCAATCCTTTCAGCAGCAGCTGAACTTAAGATGCAGCTTTTTCAACACTTGGAGAACCAGTCTCATCAGCTCCTTTCAAAGATACCAGCAGCCAGCTAGTGCCCACTTCCCCTCAAGTCCACAGGGCCCTCGACAGACATCATCAGCACAGAGAGCAACATCTGCTTCTCAGAGGTCTGAGTTTCGGCAACAATCTCACAGCTTCCCTTGTTCCCGAGCCCTGGAGGTGGTGTGCTCCTTCTTTCAGCTACTGTCTGTGGTACTCAGAATTCTTCCTATCCTTTCTTATTTTAAGCCTACGCAACAGTTCCTCACACTCTTCATATTCTGACCTATAATAACGACGAGGTTACCTATCACAGCTATTATCAAATATTACTGTTCAAAATTTTAAGTATGGAAGGGGCATAAAAATGCCCCTATACTACAGATCCTATAGCATATCCTGAAGTGCTTTGTTTTTCATATCAGTTTCCCAACATCTCTCTTTTATATAAAACATACACATACAGATATGTACTTACTATCAATTTACTGTGTAATTCTCCTTTTACTGTACTGTATAATAAAATACTACCAACTGCTGTACCAAGAGCCAACAAGTCAGCCTGGTTACTTGTTCCTATAGCTTCTGATTTCCTTTTTTTCCTCTGTGGACCTTCCTGGGGGGGAAAAAAAAGACAATTTTTTATTTTATTATTTCAAACACTGAACCATCTTTCATGCATAAATGCAAATGCCCTTGAGCCCACAAATGAAATGTGCCTGCTTCAAAGAAATGTTTTTTTTAAAGTGGAGATGGGATTTGCTCGCAGATGATTTCTTTCTCACTACTTATAATCACTCCACAGGAAGAACTTCTAATACCTGTCCCTGTCCCCTACCTCTCTGAAAGGAAGGCAAACAGGAGAATTCAGAATGCTCTCAGTAGGGTTCTAAGGGTTCCAAGCAGCCTGTTTTCCACTTCTCAGAAACCAACCATTCCCAACAAGTCCAAGTGAAGTCTCCACTCCAAAGCAAAGACATTACAGATCCATATATAAGCAGCCAATACTTTCCCCTTTACCCACAAAATCTTCCCTTGCCTTGTGGCTTCATTTTCAGGAAATGGGATTCAAATGTTTTTCTATTTATAAACATACAATTACTTCAATTTGAGTCACAAAATAGTTGAACTCTCAGAGGAGCGCAAAGCACACACCAGAGAAGGGGCTCCAGTGACTGATTAAGGGTCAATCTGAAAGTTCCATGCTGTGTTCCTGATTAGTGTCAAATGGTCCAAGCCTTCCTAGACTTACTTCAAAAAATGAAACACCTTCTATCTGTCCATCAAGAAGACAACCAATGAGTACAACTTCAGTATATTATTTTAGAGTTTATAATACTGAATAATAATTTATAATTCTGCAACTTTTCTTCCATATATTTATGATTTTTTTAAATTAAAGCTTGTTAGCCTATGTTTTAACATAAAGAAATTCTGAGAAATCCATTCTTTTCATGTAAAAGAGACCAATACCATAAAAAAGAGAACTTTTTTCTCAATACTGCAAGATCTTTGCTCTACAGCACATAAAAACCAGTTCACAATACACAAAATCTGCCCAACCCAAAAAACCACCAATGAAAACTGATGTTACCAGTGCACAGACTACCAAGGAGTAGATTTATAAGGCATTTTCTTCTTTTTTTCCTCTTAATTATCCTATAGAGATGTTACATTTGAAGAATTTGATTCATTGGACATACTAAGTCAACAAAAAATTATAAGATTTAACAAAAAATAAGATATCTTTAAATATGGAAAAAATAATGCATATTTTACAAGTCTTGAGAAATGTATTTACATTAATAAACCCAAAAGAGAAGTTACAATTAAAGTCAAAGTCTAAAGGTCTCATCAGTAACATTTCATTTGATTGAACACTGAACTTAATCAAGAAGTGTCCCAGGTTCCACCTTCAGTTACATGAATTTCTGAGCCACCTCTGAATGATCCCAGACGGCAAATGTGGCTTCTGCATAAGGTTATGAACATAGACACCAAATTCAGGCAAGGGAAGCAGGGGAAAGTGTACCAACCTAATACTACCTCATCTGAAAACTCTTCTCTGAAAGATTCTAGAAAGTATCTCTTCTATTCTTGGTTTTCCCCAAATCAAATTAAAATTACCTGCACTGAGGTTTCTAATGTGTGGAACATGGGCTGATCCAAATATGTGTATGTTTTTCTGTAGATATGCATCTGCATTAAAAAGCACAAAGAGGGCTTCCCTGGTGGCTCAAGGTAAAGAATCTGCCTACCAATGCAGGAGACATGGGTTCAATCCCTGGCCCAGGAAGATCTCACATGCCACAGCGCAACTAAAGCCTGTGGGCCACAAGTACTGAGCCTGTGCTCCAGAGCCCTCGACCCCCAACTACTGAAGCCCACATGCCCTAGAGCCTGTGCTCCACAACAAGAGAAGTCACTCCAATGAGAAGCCCACGCACCACAACCAGAGAAAAGCCTGAGCAGTAACAAAGGCCCAGCACAGCCAAAAATAAATAAAATTATTTTTTTAAGCACAAAGAAATTTTAGATAGTAAACATTAATGTATTCAAAGCCCTCATTTCCCTACAGCAAAATCTCTATTTTGAGGAGAAGCAAGCAGAGGCTAGTGGTAGGAATATTATAGAAATTATGCCCAATTTTGAGGATCATTGGTCTAAACCTAAATAATAATCCAATTAGTTAACCTGAAACAACTAACAACTCACATACGTTTTCTCCAAGCTGGGTGATATCTTTTAAAACTAATTTCTCATTCAGCAGGATGCATATGTCCAAACACGTAACACATGCAACCAGACAAGTTTATATAACCAATGTGCGTTTTAGTGAAACCTAATATTTTAACGATGGTGTGATCACTCACCTAGAGCCAGACATCCTGGAATGGGAAGTCAAGTGGGACTTAGAAAGCATCACTACGAACAAAGCTAGTGGAGGTGATGGAATTGCAGTTGAGCTATTTCAAATCATGAAAGATGGTGCTTTGAAAGTGCTGCAATCAATACGCCAGCAAATTTGGAAAACTCAGCAGTGGCCATAGGACTGTCAGTTTTCATTCCAATCCCAAAGAAAGGCAATGCCAAAGAACGTTCAAACTACCGCACAATTGCACTCATCTCACATGCTAGTAAAGTAATGCTCAAAATTCTCCAAGCCAGGCTTCAGCAATACATGAACCATGAACTCCCTGATGTTCAAGCTGGTTTTAGAAAAGGCAGAGGAACCAGAGATCAAATTGCCAACATCTGCTGGATCATAGAAAAAGCAAGAGAGTTCCAGAAAAACATCTATTTCTGCTTTATTGACTATGCCAAAGCCTTTGTGTGGATCACAATACACTGTGGAAAATTCTTCAAGAGATGGGAATACTAGACCACCTGACCTGCCTCTTGAAAAACCTATATGCAGATCAGGAAGCACCAGTTAGAACTAGACATGGAACAACAAACTGATTCCAAATAGGAAAAGGAGTACGTCAAGGCTGTACACTGTCACCCTGCTTATTACATGCAGAGTACATCATGAGAAACGCTGGGCTGGAGGAAGCACAAGCTAGAATCAAGATTGCCGAGAGAAATCAATAACCTCAGATATGCAGATGACACTACCCTTATGGCAGAAAGTGAAGAGGAACTAAAAAGCCTCATGATGAAAGTGAAAGAGGAGAGTGAAAAAGCTGACTTAAAGCTCAACATTCAGAAAACAAAGATCATGGCATCTGGTCCCATCACTTCATGGGAAATAGATGGGGAAACAGTGGAAATGTGTCAACAATGGGAACAGTTTATTTTGGGGGGTTCCAAAAATCACTGCAGATGGTGATTGCAGCCGTGAAATTAAAAGATGCTTACTCCCTGGAAGGAAAGTTATGACCAATCTAGATAGCATATTTAAAAGCAGAGACACTACTTTGCCAACAAAGGTCCGTCTAGTTAAGGCTATGGTTTTTCCAGTGGTCATGTACGGATGTGAGAGTTTGATTGTGAAGAAAGCTAAGCGCTGAAGAATTGACGCATCTGAACTGTGGTGCTGGAGAAGACTCTTGCGAGTCCCTTGGAATGCAAGGAGATCCAACCAGTCCATCCTAAAGGAGACCAGTCCTGGGTGTTCACTGGAAGGGCTGATGCTGCGGCTGAAACTCCAATACTTTGGCCACCTCATGCCAAGAGTTGACTCATTGGAAAAGACCCTGATGCTGGGAGGAGAAGGGGATGACAGAGGATGAGATGGCTGGATGGCATCACCGACTCGATGCACGTTGAGTTTGGGTGAACTCCAGGTGTTGGTGATGGACAGGGAGGCCTGGTGTGCTGCGATTCATGGGGTCACAAAGAGTCGGACGCGACTGAACTGAATATTTTAACCCCATTACTAAATATTTCTGAAATCAAGAGTTTAGTGGTACTAATGATTATAGATTATGACAGAGTTCTGTTGGCATTTTCTATTAGAACCTATTATTTCTGTGATCAAAATTTTCAATGACTCCCCAGAGAAATAAAAAAAAACTGTTTGGCATTCAAAGGCATACACAATTTGCCTCCAGTCCACCTTTTCTAGTCTCATTTCCAAGTCCATTCTTATATTACACTCTCTAGTCAAGAATGTGTGTTAGCTGCTCAGTTGTGTGCAACTCTTTGCAAACCCATGGACTGTAGTCTGTCAGGCGCCTCTGTCCATGGAGTTCTCTGGGCAAGAATACTGGAGTGGGTTACCATTCCCTTCTCCAAGGGATCTTCTCGATCCAGGTTCTAACCTGGATCCGCTGCCCTGCAGTCAGTTTCTTTACCATCTGAACCACCAGAGTCACGAATACACTTTCCCATCTGCTTGTCCCTCCTTTTGGGAGACTATTTTTCCTACCCATCTCAATTTTCAATTTGGTTTAAAAAAAAAAATCAATCCATTCTTCAGGGACAAACTCAAACATGTTCTCTCCACAAAAACTTCTTCTTTCTCTTAAGACTCAAGTCACAGTCTGCTTTGCATTACAGACACAGTATATCTGAATTGTCTTTATTTCTTCTTTAATGTCTTAGTCATATTACTTTGTTTCATGTCATGTACATGTTAATGACATGTGTAAATATATAAAGTAATGTAAAAGGTTGGCTAAAAATTTAGTTCATCTATCTGTGATCAGAAAATCTGAATTTCAGGGAATTTCCTGGTAGTTCAGTGGTGAGGACTCTGGCACTTTCACTGCTGGGCTCCAGTTCAATCACTGGTCAGGGAACTAACATCCAACAAGTCACAAAAAGGGGGAAATTAAAAAAAAGAGAGAGAGAAGAAAATCTGAGCTCCAGAAGGTACCAGGAATGAAGACCAAAAGGATTGGGTCTATTACTCAGACTACAGAGTCTTCGCCAATGTGAAGGGCTGGCTGAGATAAGCAATAATGCCAACAACAGTCTCAAGAAAGCAGTGTTTGATCTAGAAGGCAATGGGAAGGCTGGGTGAGAATCTGCATGCACATGATTCATAAAATCAAGGCATAGTATAGACGTGAAGACAGAAAAAACACAACCAGGTGGTGAGAAGTCTGATTTTGATCAATTAAGCACTGACTTTTTAGGCTGAGATCCCAGAGTAAGAAGAGTTTAAACACATACACACTCATAAAAACATGTGTGTATACAGCTGAAAACAAGTTTCACCAAAAAACTTAAACTTTACTATGCAAAATACACTCTATATTGTCTATGCCATTTCTGTAATGCTATCACAATCCACTAAATCTATTTCACAATCCACTAATGGTTCGAAATCTATTTTTGAGAAATACTGACCTTTAGTCACTGAAAATCATGGCAAAATTTCAAGTTTCATTCTGCAATTGCTCTCCTATGCCACCATTTCTTGGCCTATTTTAGCTGTCCCTTACTCTGGCAAATGCTAAAGTTTCATGGATAACAATGAATAAAATGTGTGCATTTTACTGTAATTACATACAGTATGTACATCAAAAATATCAACACAGAGGAATTTTTATTTCTGCCAATCAGATCTAATATGCAAACCTTACTCTTTTTAAGTTTAAACACTGGAGATACCTTGAGACAGAGCATTATACCGTAACACAAGTAGATTGTGCTGCTTCTCTAAGGGTTAGGACTGGGGTAGCTCAGGTCTTTCCCAGAAACATGCTTAATGCTACTGTGCCTGCCCTGTCCAAAGCCTGAAATGCCACGTGCTTCATTCAATAAGCACTAAGCTATGCAGAGTCATTTTAACTGCAGTGACAGCAAAACAACATAAATGCATTTACTGTGGTAGCCAGTGTTTCTTCAGGACTTGCGAAAAACTGAAAAGTTTGGATCTTAAAGGAGCAATGAAATAGCAGGTGGCTCAACCACTTAATGTGTGCCTCTGGCATATCATCTAACATCTCAGCCTTAAACACATAAACCTGAGACTAAAAACAGCATTCACCCAGTCCATCAACCTGTCTCCTTGCATGTTCCTCATCATCATTTGCGGTCCTCTTCCTCCAGGCTCCATCACTGAAATAAAATGCTTAGCTACCTAATACATACAAAAAATTCCTAAAGACTACTGTGACATAGAGGCAAAGAATTATAATCATTCTGTGACCAAGAACAAGAAGCAGCAGTCTAATTTTTCTAAAAATTTATGAACCACTGCTTTAACTCCTGTCATCCAAGAAACCCAGCACCAAATCATTTTTCTCCACTAGTAAGTGTAATGTCACCAAACTTTGTCCTTGGGTGGCAAACTGCCACTTACTAAACCAGAGAATACTCCTATAAAATAACATAAATCTACAATAGAAGTTTATGAAAACATGTTAGAACTTAAGTGGCAAGAATCAACCCAGGGACCTGGGAGCAAAGGTAGAAAATGAAGATTTGCAGCAACCACTATCTTTAAAAATCATCTGACTTTAAAATTTTACAAAGTACACATGCAAGTTTAATACAGGAAAATCACTTCTCTCCCTATTTTTCATGTCAAATTGATGCTCCAAGAGAATACAATCCCATGATGATGAACACTGGATGTCTATACATTGCTCCCAGTTCTCAATTCTGTGACTCAAGATCTAAGGTTCAAGTAAGAGCACTGGATCAGGAGTCAATGCCCTTGACTCTACTGGCCACAACTACTTCAATGGTTATTAAGGCTTTGGTGAGGTCAGTTAAACTTCTTAGTTCTGACACTCAAGTTTTTAAAAATGTGACTTTAGTGCATTTCATAGTCAGCTGGCTAAAGTAAGAACATACAAGTAAAAGGATACTGAAGCCTATAAGAACTTTTTTTAATGTAGCCCAACTCTTTACAAGGAGGCCTCCAAAAGTAAAGTGGCTTGCTCAATGTGACAAAACAAGTTTGGTTCATGGGTATGAAACCAAACCCATTTTTCTACCGTATCGCTGTGCTATAAATAAACCCAAACTGATTTTAACAGGAAGTTTAAGACTAGGTAAAAGTTTTATTCCGCAGACATACAATTGCAAGGCAAGAGAAAATCAAGTGGGTGACAAATGTCTGCCAGCCTAATAGTAACGATTTGCTGCTCATAATAAGAGCTGAGCTCTATACACCTGTATTCCAGTCCTGGTTCTATTTTTGGTGTTTTTCAAGTTGTTTGATTTTCCAAAACCTAGTTGTTCTTCCTGAACAAAGCAGTTTTTAATCTGCTGTGCAGGACTAACCATGCAAATAAGAGATAGTAACAACAATTAATACTTGCAGCACTTACCACTCTAGACCTTTTAGGCAACATTAAGTAATACTAAACTTCACAACCACTCTTGAGGTGAGCACTATTACTCCTATTTTACAAATGAAGAACTAGAGGCACAAATACAATGACACTAAGCCTGGATTCAAAGCCGAGTCCAGTTTGGGTCTTTGCATCTAACCATTGCTCCACATTTTCTATCACCATTAGAACTATTATCATTTTACAAGACTGTTAAAAAACACAAACACAGAAACCTGAAAAGGAGAAATATGCCTAGTGCTGTAATCTTGATGACAACTGTGATTTTTTTAAGTCCTAGTTTTGTGCACTGATAAGGTTTCTTTAATAGTCAATCGGAGTTACTTCATCTAGAAAGTAAAAAAACCTAGCTTAATATCTGAAAAATATCTAAACATACTCATGCAAAGTGTTAACAAATTAGTTGTATCCTAAAAAATTAGAGGAAAGTTTCCTGGAATAGTCAGAGGGAGTTAAGATCTGTACTAAACAGGTTTTTTTCCCCCTTTTTAGTGCATTTGTGTTTAAACACTGACTTTTAAAGGTTGAACAGAGTGTTAGCTAAACCCCACACATCTCAATACTGACATTTTCAAATCACACTGCACTGATTCGGGCTAGCTACCTTATAGGCGCAGTACCCACGTGCGTCTGAGTTAGTGCAGACGTAGTCGAATGACTCAAAAATGAATGGCATCTTAACTGAGATGGGTCTCTAAGAGTGAAAAGCTTTCCCTAACTCAGCAGTAGCCCCGTCTAAGAGAAACTTCACTTGGACTCACGTTCGTTCACTTTACCTCCAAGTCCTAAGGCAGACTTCAGACTTGGGGAAAAGGGAATGTACCAATGGCGAGCCGTGCAGATGTTAAAATTTTAAAACCAAGAAGGTTCAAATGGCTTAGAATGGAACTGAGGCTGGGAAAGTTAGGACTTCCAAGAGTCTCACATCCTACACGTGGGAGAGAACACGTGGTGAGCCGGCACCCAAGGTGGGGGGTTGTGGGGGGGGTGTGGATGGGGGTGTCCGGAAGTAAGGAAACGGACTTGTTCATTTTAACTGCCCAAAGTAAAGTCGATGAGCTCGGTAAAGGTCGGAGAATAGTACTGCCCCAAAGCGGAGCTCTGTCAAAAGCCAGAGTTCTGAAGAGCCCAAGCAAGAGAATCGGCGGGGCAGCAGGAAGCCGCCCCTGGGGGGCCTGGGGCCTCGGCGAATATGGCGGCCCCAGCGACGGAGAGGCCCAGACAGCACGGAGCTGGGGGGGGGGTGGATGGGGGTGTCCGGAAGTAAGGAAACGGACTTGTTCATTTTAACTGCCCAAAGTAAAGTCGATGAGCTCGGTAAAGGTCGGAGAATAGTACTGCCCCAAAGCGGAGCTCTGTCAAAAGCCAGAGTTCTGAAGAGCCCAAGCAAGAGAATCGGCGGGGCAGCAGGAAGCCGCCCCTGGGGGGCCTGGGGCCTCGGCGAATATGGCGGCCCCAGCGACGGAGAGGCCCAGACAGCACGGAGCCCGCCGGTAGGGCTCAAGTCCACTGCCCGTCGGATCTGGCCGCGCCCGTTCTCTCTGCCCTCTGGACAGGCCGCGCATGGGGGTGGCGGCATGGGCCCACCCTGCGCCGCCACCGCGCTCGGTGCCTCCTCGCCCCGGGCCTCCGAGGGCCACGCGCGATGCCAGACCGCGCGCCGCCGGGCCGGGGGGCAATAAGGCCGAGCCTGGGAGAGTGCCCGCCCCGCGCCGTTCTGCTCACTTTACCTTGGCCTGCAGCCTCGCTGGCGCCCAGGCCAGGCAGGTGCAGGTACCGCTGAGGTGCGCGGAAGGTACGTACTCCTGGTGTAGCCGGTTGTTGGCTGTCTCCCACACTCGCAGGTGACCGTCGGTAGACGCTAAAGCGAAATAGGCCTGACTCTGCGGGGAGAAAGCGCAAGGAACCCCCGCGGGGGACAGGGGGTCCGCAACACCACCGCCACCCGCCGCCATTGCTGCTCTGGCTCCGCGGCAGCCACGTGTTCGCTTGTGCGCAGGCGCACCGGGGAGGGGCGGGGCCTGGAGGGAGGAAGTAGGGCGGAGGGAGTTCAGGGAGCAGAGGGAGTATCTCTTCGAGAAGCCAGCGAGCGTTGGACCGCCTACCCGTGGACGGTGGCCCGGTGGGCTCAGTGCTAATAGTTCTGGAGACGAGTGAGTGGAGAATGACAGGACTCCTGCCTTAAAAAAAAAAAGGAAAAGGTGTTTTTTGTTTTAATTTAAATAACATGATTGAACGAGATGGTTGAAACAAGCGTTCAGTTATAATTACGTGATTGTGACAACCCTATTTTTCCTTATCCACTTAAAATCTGTAATCCTGCACACGTTAACAATTTAATCAGTCTTAATAGTATTTAAGTAAAGGTGGGAGAGTCTATTCAGTCTTCTTTGGTCAAGATTTATCCCATGTTACCGCACCAAATGTTCAGTTTTTAATGTCTCCTTAACATTTCAGCAAATCTGTGCGTTCTGATTCAAGAAATGTCAGGTACTATTCAGCCACACAGAGTTTATTGATCAGCAGGAAAGACACACGCACACAAAAGAAACCCACTGCCCTGAGGGCTATAGGAGACTCTGAATCTTTTATATGTAGAGAGAGTCATGGTAAAATCTGCATTTTATATTATCTGGAATGACATAAACTGATCTACATTTTAAAAGGCCTCCTGCATGTTTCGTGGAGACAGTAGAGTGGCAAGAATGAAAGCAAAGAGACAAGAAAGAAGAAGGATGGTGGGTTGTGGTGGTGAGAAATGGTCCAGATTCAGATATACCCTAAAGTTGGAGCCAACAAGACTTGCTAAATGGATTGATTATGAAGCAGGAAGAAAAGACTTGAGTGAAAGATGACTCTAAGGCCTGACAGAATAAGTGAATGGTGATACCACTGGCTGAACTGGGGAAATGGGTCTGGACGGAGTGGAAATCAAGACTTCTGTTTTGGACAGTTAAGGCTGAGATGGCCATTAGACATCCAAATAGAGTTATTCAGTGGGGAGTCAGATATATGAGGAAATCACAGATATAAATTTTGCATTCATTAGTATTCAGATGCTATTTCAAGTTGTAGGACTGGTCAGATCATCTAGAGTGTAACTATAAATAGAGAAAAAAGCTTAGCCCCAAAATGTGCCAATCTGTCAGGAGCAGAAAGAGAACCCAGCAAAGGAGATTAAGAAGGGTTAACAGTGATTAAAGCCCTGGAGAATGAGATGCCCTGGAAACCAAAACTTTAATAAGGATTTCAGAAGCATGACATAATCAAAACCATGTCAAATGCTGTAAGATGATACTGAGAATCAGTAAACTTGGCAAGATCAATATCATTGTTGGCTTTTCAAAAGCATTTTTAGTACAGAGGTAGGGGAATAACTCACTGTGGAAAATAGAAGGGGGAATGGGAGGTGAGAAAGGGCAAAAAAGTATAGACAGATATTTCTAGGATTTTTGTTATAAAAGAGATTGCACCAGTCTTCATGAAGACAGTTATGAGCTAGAGTTACAGATTTGTCAGTCATAAATGAAAATAAAACCTTGTTCTCACGAATTATACATCAGGCAGTCTTCTAGGTGCTCTGTGTGTATTAATTCATTTAGTCCTTAGGATGTAGAAACTATCAACATCTACATCTTTCTGATAAGAAATTGACATGTAGAGCTGGGCAATGGAGGAAGAGCTTGAGCACAGACAACCAGACTCAATGAGTATGTAGGGTTTATATAGATGACCCTCTGATACCCAAGCATATCAATTCCTTGACCTCCTCCCTTTCAATGATCTCTGTGCCACACCAGAAACTCACCCCCACTATCACGTCCCATAGCTTGCCATGCAATAAATGCACCTCTTTCATAATCGCAGTTTCCACGCACCAGTCTATACCACCAACTTTTCAGCTCACTCACTCTAACTCCCAGCATTCAGCTGGTCCTTCTACCCGACCAGACCATCAGTTCACTCATCCTATAGTCTTTTCACCATCCCTCATCTCTCCTCCCTGATGGTTGCACTTTCCTCTTAATTTATCCTAAAGTTTCTTGTTACAACCCTCAACTCCTTTCCTTCTTTCCCTCATAAAAGTCTTAGTAAAACCACAAGCCTGGGGAGGTCCCTGGCAGGCCAGTGGTTAGGATTCCAAAATTCTACTGCTGGGGCCCTAGTTCCATGGTCAGTTCAGTTCAATTCAGTTGCTCAGTCATGTCCAGCTGTTTGCAACCCAAAGGAGCGCAGCACACTAGGCATCCCTGTCCACCATCAACTCCCAGAGCTTGCTCAAACTCATGTCCATCAAGTCGGTGATGCCATCCAACCATCTCATCCTCTGTTGGCCCCTTCTCCTCCTGCCTTCAGTCTCCCAGCATTAGAGTCTTCTCCAACAAGTCAGTTCTTCACATCAGGTGACCAAACTATAGGAGATTCAGCTTCAGCATCAGTCCTTCCAATGAATATTCAGGACTGATTTCCTTTAGGATGGACTAGTTGGATCTCCTTGATGTCCAAAGGACTCTCAACAGTCTTCTCCAACACCACAGTTCAGAAGCATCAATTCTTCAGCACTCAGCTTTATTTATAGTCTAACTTTCACATCCATACATGACTACTGGAAAAACTATAGCTTTGACTAGATGGGCCTTTGTCTGGAAAGAAATCTCTCTGCCTTTTAATATGCTGTCTAGTTTTGGCATAGCTTTTCTTCCAAGGAGCAAACATCTTTTAATCTCATGGCTACAGTCACCATCTGCAGTGATTTTGGAGCCCAAGAAAAGAAAGTCTGTTACTGTTTCCATTATTTCCCCATCTATTTGCCATGAAGTGATAGGACTGGATGCCATGATTTTACTTTTCTGAATGCTGAGTTATAAGCCAGCTTTTTCACTTTCCTCTTTCACTTCCATCAAGAGGCTCTTTAGTTCATCTTCCCTTTCTGCCACAAGGATGATGTCATTTCCATATCTGAGGTTATTGATATTTCTCCTGGCAATCTTGATTCCAGCTTGCACTGCAGCCAGTTCAGCATTTCGCATGATGTACTCTGCGTATAAGTTAAATAAGCAAGGTGACAACATACAGCCTTGATGTACTCCTTTCCCAATTTGGAACCAGTCCATTGTTTCATGTTTGGTTCTAACTGTTGCTTCTTGACCTGCATACAGATTTCTCAAGAGACAAGTAAGGTGGTCTGGTATTCCTGTCTCTTTAAGAATTTTCCACAATTTGTTGTGATCCACAGAGTCAAAGTCTTTAGCATAGTCAATGAAGCAGAAGTAAGATATTTTTCTGGAACTTTTGCTTTTTCTATGATCCAACAGATTTGGCAATTTGATCTTGTTCCTTTACTAAATCCAGCTTAAACATCTGGAAGTTCTCAGTTCACATACTGTTGAAGCCTAGCTTAGAGAATTTTGAGCATTACATTGCTAGCTTGTGAAATGAGTGCAAGACAATAGCAGAGGCGAAATCACATTGAGAATCAAAGCCCATACCTGACAGACATGCTCTGAGGGCTCAAACATACCTTGTATGCACCAGGACCCAGAGGCCCCACAGAGATTGAGACAGAACTGTGTTTGAGTGTCTCCTGAGGAAGTACTGGTCAGCAGTGGACTGATGAGGGGCAGGGGCTCTGGGTGCAGTAAACCTGGGTATGGCATAGCCCTCTTGGAGGAGGTTGCCATTAACCCCACCATAGAGCCATCAGAACTTACACAGGACTGGGGAAACAAACTCTTGGAGGCACAAACAGAAACTTGTGTGCACCAGGACCCAGGAGAAAGGAGCAATGTTCCGAAAAGAGACTGACCCAGACTTGCCCGTGTGTGTCCAGGAGTCTCTGGCGGAGGCATGGGTCAGTGGTGGCCTGCTGCAGGGTTGGGGGCACTGAGTGCAGCAGTGCGTGCACGGGACCTTCTGAAGAAGGTCGCCATTATCTTCATTACCTCCACCATAGTTTGGCCTCAGGTCTAATAACAGGGAGGGAACACAACCCCGCCCATCAATAAAAAATTGAGTAAAAGATTTACTCAGCATGGCCCTGCCCATCAGAACATTCTCAGTCATTCTCTCCCATCAGGAAGCTTCCATAAGCCTCTTATCCTTCTCCATCAGAGGGCAGACAGGTTGAAAACCACAATCACAGAAAACTAATCAGTCTCATCATATGGAACACAGCCTTGTCTAACTCAGTGAAACTGTGAGCCATGCCTCATAGGGCCACCCAAGATGAACGGGTCATGGTGGAGAGTTCTGACAAAATGGGCCCACTGGAGAAGGGAATGGCAAACCACTTCAGTATTCTTGCCTTGAGAACCCCACAAACAGTACGAAAAGGCAAAAAGATAGGACACTGAAAGATGAACTCCCCAGGTTGGTAGGTCCCCAATATGCTACTGGAGATCAGTGGAGAAATAAATCCAGAAATAATGAAGAGATGGAGCCAAACCAAAAACAACACCTACCTGTGGATGTGACTGGTGATGGAAGTGAAGTCTGAAGCTGTAAACAGCAATCCTGCATAGGAACCTGGAATGTTAGGTCCATGAATCAAGGTAAATTGGAAGTGGTCAAACAGGAGATGCCAATAGTGAACACTGACATTTTAGGAATAAACGAACTAAAATGGACCGGAATGGGTGAATTTAACTCAGATGACCATTATATCTACTACTGTGGGCAAGAATCCCTTAGAAGAAAGGGAGTAGCCATCAGAGTCAACAAAAGAGTCCAAAATGCACTACTTGGATGCAATCTCAAAAATGACAGAATGATCTCTGTTCATTTCCAAGGCAAACCATTCAATATTACAGTACTCCAAGTCTATACCCTGACCACTAATGCTGAAGAGGCTGAAGTCGAATGGGTCTATGAAGACCTACAACGTTATAGAACTAACAAACACCCAAAAAAGATGTCCTTTTCATTATAAGGGTCTGGAATGCAAAAATAGGAAGTCAAGAAATACCTGCAGTAACAGGCAGATTTGGCCTTGGAGTACAGAATGAAGCAGGGCAAAGGTTAATAGAGTTTTGCCAAGAGAACGCACTGATCATAGCAAATACCATCTTCCAACAACACAAGAGAAGACTCTACACATGGACATCACCAGATGGTCAATCCTGAAATCAGACTGATTATATTCTTTGCAGCCAAAGATGGAGAAGCTCTATACAGTCAACAAAAACAAGACTGGGAGCTGACTGTGGCTCAGATCATGAACTCCTTATTGTCAAATTCAGACTTAAATTGAAGAAAGTAGAGAAAACCACTAGATCATTCAGGTATGACCTAAATCAAATCCTTTACCATCATACAGTGGAAGTGACAAAGAGATTCAAGGGATTAGATCTGATAGACAGAGTGCCTGAAAAACTATGGACAGAGATTCGTGACACTGCATGGAGGCAGTGATCCAGGCGATCTCCTAAAAAAAAAAAGAAAGAAAGAAAGAAAGAAATGCAAAAGGGCAAAATGGTTGTCTGAGGAGGCATTACAAGTAGCTGTTAAAAGAAGAAAAGCAAAGAGCAAAGGAGAAAAGGAAAGATACACCCCTTTGAATGCAGAGTTCCAAACAATAGCAAGGAGAGATAAAGCCTTTCTCAGTGATCAGTGCAAAGAAATAGAGGAAAACAACAGAATGGGAAAGACTAGAGATCTCTTTAAGAAAA
Source organism: Madoqua kirkii (assembly GCA_006408675.1). Lineage (NCBI taxonomy): Eukaryota > Metazoa > Chordata > Mammalia > Artiodactyla > Bovidae > Madoqua > Madoqua kirkii. Next base: position 27,200 of record SJYC01136068.1, read on the forward strand.
TTAGAGATACCAAGGGAATAGTTCATACCAAGGTGGGCTCAATAAAGGACAGAAATGGTATGGACCTAACAGAAGCAGAAGATATTAAGAAGAGAGGGCAAGAATACACAGAAGAACTATACAAAAAAGATCTTCACGACCCAGATAACCACAATGGTGTGATCACTCACCTAAAGCCAGACATCCTGGAATGTGAAGTCAAATGTGCCTTAGGAAGCATCACTAAGAACAAAGCTAGTGGAGATGATGGAATTCCAGTTGAGCTCTTTCCAATCCTAAAAGATGATGCTGTGAAAGTGCTGCATTCAATATGCCAGCAAATTTGGAAAACTCAGCAGTGGTCACAGGACTGAAAAAGGTCAATTTTCATTCCAATCTCAAAGAAAAACAATGCCAAAGAATGCTCAAACTAACGCACAACTGCACTCATCTCACATGCTAGTAAAGTAATGCTCAAAATTCTCCAACCCAGGTTTCAACAATATGTGAACAATGAACTTCCAAATGTTCAAGCTGGTTTTAGAAAAGGCAGAGGAACCAGAGATCAAATTGCCAACATCCACTGGATCATGGAAAAAGCAAGAGAGTTCCAGA
>SJYC01136069.1:0-15137 GCA_006408675.1 Madoqua kirkii
TCTTGATGAAAGTAAAAGAGGAGAGTGAAAAAGTTGACTTAAAACTCAACATTCAGAAAACTAAGATCATGGCATATGGTCCCATCACTTCATGGCAAATAGATGGGGAAATAATGGAAACAGTAACAGACTTTGTTTTCTTGGGCTCCAAAATCATTGCAGATGGTGACTGCATGAAATTAAAAGATGCTTGCTCCTTGGAAGAAACGTTATGACCAATCTAGATAGCATATTAAAAAGCAGAGACATTACTTTGCCAACAAAGTAGTTTTTCCAATAGTCATGCATGGATGTGAGAGTTGGACTATAAAGAAAGCTGAGCACCGAAGAATTGCTGCTTTTGAACTGTGGTGTTGGAGAAAACTCTTGAGAGTCCCTTGAACTGCAAGGAGATCCAACCAGTCCATCCTAAAGGGAATCAGTCCTGAATATTCATTGGAAGGACTGATGCTGAAGCTGAATCTCCAGTACTTTGGCCACCTGATGTGAAGAACTGACTCGTTGGAAAGGACCCTGATTCTGGGAAAGATTCAAGGTGGGAGGAGAAGGGGACAACGATAGAAGATGAGAATGTTGGATGGCATCACCGACTCAATGGACATGGGTTTGAGTAAACTCCGGGAGATAGTGATGGACAGGGAGGCCTGCTCTGCTGCAGTCCATGGGGCACAAGGAGTTGGACACAACTGAGTGACTGAATTGACTGACTGACTGAGATGAGTGCAATTGTTCAGTAGTTTGAACATTCTTTGGCATTGCCTCCATGGTCAGGGAACTATTAAGAAGATTCCACAGCTACAAGGTGGGTCCAAAACAACACAAACCTGGTAAAATTGGTAAAATCTAACTCTTCATCCACAAACAACTGAAGATGACTAAAGGAAAGCCACAACCACCTTATTATGACTCTTAATCTACTTTAAATTGTTCACAAACCTCACATGGGAAGTCAGTGCTAACCAGATTATCAAACAGTTGATCCCCAATTCATTCACTGTTTCACTGTTGCTGTTGTCAGTGAAGTCACTCAGTTATATCTGAGTCTTTGCAACCCCACTGGCATTGCCTCCATGGTCAGGGAACTATTAAGAAGATTCCACAGCTACAAGGTGGGTCCAAAACAACACAAACCTGGTAAAATTGGTAAAATCTAACTCTTCATCCACAAACAACTGAAGATGACTAAAGGAAAGCCACAACCACCTTATTATGACTCTTAATCTACTTTAAATGGTTCACAAACCTCACATGGGAAGTCAGTGCTAACCAGATTATCAAACAGTTGATCCCCAATTCATTCACTGTTTCACTGTTGCTGTTGTTAGTGAAGTCACTCAGTTATATCTGAGTCTTCGCAACCCCACGGACACCAGGCTCCCCCATCCATGGGATTTTCTAGGCAACAGTACTGGAGTGGGTTGCCATTTCCTTCTCCAGGGAATCTTCCCGATCCAGGGATTGAACCCAGGTCTCCCGCATTGTAGACAGACGCTTTATCATCTGAGCCATCAGGGAAGTCCTTCACTTAGTTCAATCACAAAGTTGTTGTCTGACTTTTTGCAAACCCCATGGACTGCAGCACACCAGGCTTCCCTCTCCTTCACTATCTCCTAGAGTTTATTCGAACTCATGTCCATTGAGTTGGTGATGCCATCCAACCATCTCATCCTCTTTTGTCCCCTTCTCCCCTGCCCTTAATCATTCCCAACATCAGGATCTCTTCCAATGAGTTGGTTCTTCCCATCAGGTGGCAAAAGGTTGGAGCTTCAGCCTCAGCATCAGTCATTTCAAAAAATATTCAGGGTTGATTTCCTTTATGGGCCTTGATGCCATGATCTTTGTTTTCTGAATGTTGGTTTTAAGCCAACTTTTTCACTAGCATGAACCTGGGAGAGAAAATGCTGCTGCTGCTGCTACTGCTAAGTCACTTCAGTTGTGTCCGACTCTGTGCGATCCCATAGACGGCAGCCCACCGGGCTCCCCCATCCCTGGGACTCTCCAGGCAAGAACAATTAGTTGCCTTCAAATAATTTCATATTTTTGGTTAGGGTGATATTCAGTTGTAATAAAGACTGAATTTCTCAGCTTTCCTTGGTGCTAGATCTGGCCATGCGATTAAGTTCTGGTGAATGAAATGCAAGAAGTGATATTTGTGTTTTTAGGAAAGTGTTTTTAAAGAAAGAGGGCATGACCTTCTTCCCACTTCTCCCGTCTTACTGACTAGAATTGGGATGAAGTGGCTGGAGGTTGAGCAGCCATACTCAATATTGGTAGTTTCAGATGTGTGTAGGACAAAATATTTATATCACTGTATTTGTTATTCAAACAACAGAAAGAAAGGAATGCTATTTACTGTTTACAATTTCAGAAATTATGCATTTAAATGTACTTCCCATATTTTGTCAATGTACCTTCTAATTCTTACTCCTTCTGAAATAACATCCAAATATCTTAAATAACATTTAAGAGATAATAAAGTAGGAATGATAAATTTTAAAACAGTTGTAAGGCTTAAGATTCAGAAGGTTCCAACTCAGACCCATATTTAGCAGTGCTAATAAAAGGCACTTCTCTTAAAACAAATCGAAAACAAAAGTGACACATGCAGTTGGGAAAGGGAGAGCAGAGCTGTTTTGTCTTTTCATGTTTAGGATTAAAAAAGAGAAGTCTTGATGGAGTTTACAATGGTTGATGTATTAGAAAGCACAGATTAAAAATAATTTATGTCTTTGAAAGTAATAACAAGACTTATTTTCTCAAATTTGAATTAGTAGCTCTCTGAACATATTCATTCCCATGCTAGCTCTGAATTCAGTCGTACTGTTGACTGGTCTTTGAGAAGGGGTGTTACAGTACAAAGAGCATGGACTGCTGAACCAGACTGACCTAGACAGGGAACCCTGTCATGCCGCTTGTCAGCTATGGGCTATTGCCCAAATCGTTTAATCTCCCTGGGTCAGTTTTCTTGTGCATAAAACTGGAATACTTATTTCTGACACAGGATTGCTGTAAACTTATATTAAATAAATATCTAATGTGCCTTGTAATGCCGAACCCTCAATGAACTTTTATCGACTGAATTAGTATTAAGCAAACAACTTAGTGATATTTAATGTCAAATGAGATTTTGGACTCCATAGATAACTTTCCTCCTGTTATTAATTTTGTTTAGTTTTTAGGGTTAAATTCATTTTTATTTAAAAATGGGAGGGGGTGCCAAAACCTAGAAATAAAAATTTTTTAAGAGATTCAGCAAGAGAGAATTAGAAAGCACAGTCAATTCTCTCTTTCTTTTTTTCTTAAACAGTTGAATTAATTTTCTCACAGTTCTGGAAGCTTGAAGTCCAACATCAAGGTGTTGGCAGGTCTGGTTTCCTCTAAGTCTTCTCTCCTTGGTTGTAGATGGTCATTTCCGGCCTATGTCATCACATGATGTTCCCTCTGGATCCTCATCTCTTCTTATGAGACAGCAGTCATACTGGATTAGGGCTCACTCTAATGGCATTTTAAGTTAACTACCTCTTTAAAGACCCTGTCTCCAAATACAGTCCCATTCTGAAGTACTTAAGGTTAGGACTTCAGTGCATGAATTTAGCGGGCTGGGGGTGGGGGGTGGTGTGGGGAATGAAATGTAGCCTGTAACACCCCTCTACTCTGCCACTCCTGTTTTAGCAGAGGTCTTACTCCGCCTGCAACGCAGAAGACTCCAGTTCCATTCCTGAGTGGGGAAGAGCCCCTGGAGAAGGGATAGGCTACCCACCCCAGTATTCTGGCCTGCAGAATTCCATGGAGAAGTCCATGGGGGTCGCAAAGAGTCAGACCTGACAGCGACTTTCACTTTCCCATTTTAAGACACTAAAATTCTGCTCGGTTTTGAGGCGGGTAAAATACTTAAACTAAGTATTATATTTTAGTTATTGAAAACAATTCTGTTAAATGAGCACACGGTGGATACAATCACTTTAATCTAGGGTGGCCTACTCCCAGGGCCTGGGGAGGACATGCAAGTAGTGGGAGCCCGGTCAAAAGGGACTCGCTAAGAGCAGGGGAAGAAGGAGGCGGTCAGCCGGGAAAGGAGAGACAGTCAGCTGGGGGTAGGTACAAAAGCAATCTGTAAAACACATTTCGCGGCCAGTTTTACTGATGGTGACTGAGTGACGTTCCTGTTCCTGGTGACTAGCGAGCTAACACTCATACAAGACTTCAGTTTAAACAGCGCTTTGACAGGCTGTGTCTCAATTAATCCTCTCGTCCCCGGGCGAGGCTGGTGGAGATGTGCCAGCGGTCAATTGTTTAGTCTGAATACATTCCAAAGAGGAAAACGCGCCCCCGTGCAGGAAAGGGACCCACTCATGGGACAATTAATCAGCGAAGACGGGCGGCCACCTAGCCCCCTCTGGAGACAGGGGCGGTAGCCGTGCTCTTCCCGCTCAATAGCTGTCCAGCCGGGGGAGGCTGCGTCACTACTACGCGCAGCGAGAGGCGGAGCCTCGCCGGGCCTTCCGTCACTCGTCTGCGACTGCGCCTGCGCGGATCGTCATGCTGTCAACCAGGTGTGTGGGTCTGGTCCTACTACCGCTGCGGCGCCTCCAGAGGTTTCCAGGATTCAGGACTTGTCTCTTCCTGCGCGGCCTTGGGCGAGAGCCCTTCGAGAGAGGCCGGTTACTGTGTTTTAAAGCCTCAGCTAGAGACACAGGAAATGAAGAAGGAGAGCTCGAGGCGGCACAGAGGAAAGCCCCAGGCGCAGACTCGCCTCCATCTCTCCCTCCCCCTGTCCGGGGACTTGGGACCAGACGTCTGTCGTCGCCGGAAAGCTTCGGACTCCCCACGCCGCGAGAGGAGTCACCTCCTCAAGAGAGCGAGGGCTCGAGTGGAGACCAGGGCCGGACGGATCCTGCACACCCGGGATCCGGGAGTCCCTCAGTGCCCGCCTTGGTCCAGCCTGCCACCAAGGACGAAATCTTTCACGTCTCCTCTTCCTGGTCCGCTTCCACAGTGGTGCCTTTTCGGGTCGGGGAGCTGATTTTAGCTGAGACTGGGAAGAGAGAAACACAATTTAAAAAATTGTTTAGGTTGAGCAACGCCGGACACTTAAATAGTCATTGGGGGACAGTACCGTTCAGCGAGATCGTGGGGAAGTTTCCCGGCCAGATTCTGAGGAGTTCCTCTGGTAAGCACTTCATGCTGAGGAGGCCGGCATTGGAGGATTATGTGTTACTGATGCAAAGAGGGCCTGCCATAACGTATCCTAAGGTAATGCCATGGGAGTTACTAAGAACAAAACGAATGCAGTACTACAGACCTGACTAATGTACTTAAAGCACCTCTCAGAATGTTTCAAGTTTCTATTCTCACTTTTTTTTTTAAACCAATGGCTATAACTTTTACATATTTTTTGATTTCTAATTCTAGGAAGAAACAGCCAGATTTTAATTTTAACTTGGAAGCCTCGATTCTCTGATCTGTAAAGTGACTTATTATTATGGAGTGGTGTGGACTCACTAGGCATTTAATAAGAATGTACATTTATTCCCCATAATATTAAGTTTGCAGGTTCAGCCTTCAAGAGAATGTTGAACTCTTGGGGACAATTGTTTAGTACCACTGTGGTGATATTTTAAGCATCATACTTAATGAGGTAAGTTATTAGAGGTTGTTCAGTCATTAAGCTGTGTCTCGACTCAGCCACGTCCACAGACTGCAGCATGCCGGGCTTCCCTGCCCTTCACTGTCTCCCTTAGTTTGCTCAAACTCATGTCCATTGATTCCTTGATGTTATCCAACCATCTCATTCTCTGTCTCCCCATTCTCCTCCTGCCCTCAATCTTTCCCAGCATTAGGATTTTTTCCCAATGATTCCACTCTTTGCATCAAGTGACCAAAATATATTTTATTAACAAAAGATTTATTACTATGCTTTTATCATTAGGGAAAAATGTTTGTATTAAAACAGCTAAAATTAAGACACTAAACATAAAAGGAATATTCTTTAAAGGAAATTACCTACCAATTCCTTGTTACAGGCTTATATCCATTGCTAGTGGATTATTTTAATCATTCATCATAGTCACTGTCCTTGAGTAGAATGTTCATTTGTAATTATAACAACTCTTCCTCCAGTCCTAGATGAAGAATCATTCATTTTTTCTTCAGCAAATAACCAACTTTATACATTCAGGGCACTATTTTAGGGAGGTGTAGTGGTGAACTATAGTCCTTGCTCTCAACATAGACCTCATGTCCTAGAGCAATGGTCCCCAACCTTTTTGGCACCAGGGACCGGATTAATGGAAGACAATTTTTCCACAGACTAGGGTTGGGGGTGTGTTTTTAGGTTGATTTAAGCACATTACGTTTATTGTGCGCTTATTTCTATTATTATTACATTGTGATATATAATGAAATGTTTCTACGTCTTATATGAAAGAGCCAAGGAAACAGAATTGTTTCTCGTGGGCACTTCATTGAAATGATTGCTGGAGCTGCCTCCCACTCCTGTGTGCCCCCTCCCACCTCTGCTCCCATGTGCCTGACAGATGGAAAAGGATATGTGTGTCTGAAAGTCTTTTAATTTGTGACTGAAACTTTTTGAAGTGTACACCTTAAATATTATGTGTCTATGTATGATTGGGTTCAAGTCTTAGTCCATCATTTCAGAAAATACATTTTGGCTTTCAGTTGGACCACTGTACCTGTTAAATATTAATGGTTTCTTATGCAGCCAAACCCAATACAGTTTTTTGTGTGTGTGATTCAACAGAGGACCTTATTTTTTTTTTTTTAGAATTTTTACTGCAGCTTTTCCCAGAGAAGAAAAAGATAGTAAAAACTTAATTGATATGCTGCTTATTAGCAGCTTTGAAAGGTTTGCTATTGGGGGGAATGATGAAATAAATGCTAACATTTACATTTTTCTCTCTATAGCATTTATAACAAATAGTGTAACAGTCAACTGCATGGTGTTTGGGAGTTCAGCATCAGTATTACTTGCCCACTTAATTCCTGGCTGTGTGACTTTGGGCAAATTATTTAAACTTTCTGATTTCTCATCTTATAATGGCAATGGTGATCATTTTCTCATTATTATTCTGATTAAACAAGATAAATTTTGAAAGCAGTTTGCATAGTTAACAGAAGCCTGGCACCTGGTAAAGTTTCAATAAACAGCTATTACTGCTATCATCCATGATATTCCTGTTAACAAAACAATTCTTTAGTTATAAAATTTGGCAAATGTGTCCTGTCTGTTCCTGGTATCCTAATTCTAAATGAGAATTCATCATTTAATGCAGATTATGTAATAACTTCCTAACTTGACTTTCTGCTTCTAATTTTTCTCAGTTCTAGTACATCCTGTATTGCCCTGATAGATTAATCTTTATAAAATGCCATTTATATTACCTCAGTGACACATCCTAGTTACTTACCATGTTAAGTTTAAATGCTTTAGCCTGGATTCAGATAAGCAAACTGTGTTTTATTCTACCTCTTTTTTGTTGAAAGCTGTCCCTGGAGAAGGCAATGGCACCCCACTCCAGTACTCTTGCCTGGAAAATCCCACGGACGGAGGAACCTGGTGGGCTGCAGTTCATGGGGTCGCTAAGAGTCGGACATAACTGAGCGACTTCACTTTCACTTCTCACTTTCATGCATTGGAGAAGAAAATGGCAACCCACTCCAGTGTTCTTGTCTGGAGAATCCCAGGGATGGGGGAGTCTGGTGGGCTACCGTCTATGGGGTCACACAGAGTCGGACATGACTGAAGCGACTTAGCAGCAGCAGTGCCTACCTTGTGACTGTTTCCTTACATTTTCTATGTCTTTAAGCTAGGATAGTCTGCTGATTTCTCTCCTTTCTCTGAGTTCTTAATGTTATTTATTATCTGTAATTTCAGTATTATACTTAAGCCCTTCTGTGTTTGCTAATTGATTCCTCAATCTCTCATTTTGTCAAGTAAACTATAAACTCTTGGTAGAAAGGGCCAGAGTTTAATCCTTTTTTTCCCCCTCCACTTTTCTCCAAGCCCAACATAGTACTTGAAGGAGTAGGTGCTTAGTACATATTTATTGGCCACACAATCACCTTTGCTGTATTTCAATCACAGGATATAACTATGATACTGTCGATGATGAATATCCACCCAGGTGATACTGTTTTGGAAGCTGGCTCAGGCTCTGGTGGAATGAGCTTATTTTTATCCAAAGCAGGTAAGAGATTAGGGTAAATGAATTGAATTTAGATGACAAAGAAAACATTCAATCTGTTCATAATAACAGAAAGTTAAATAAATACAGATGTTTCAGAAAATGTTCACATAACTTTGTGATAGGGAGCATTCTCCTTGAAATCAAATGTAAGCAATGATTTTTCTATTTTGTACATTTATTCAAGTCATTTTCTGTCTAACTCTCTTTCTGTTTGCTTTCTGTTGCTCCTTCCATGCTTTTTCTTTAACTGAAATTTTTATTAGAACATAATACAGCTGCAGAAAAGTGCACAGATCATTAGTGTATACTTCAGTGAATTTTTATGTAGTGACCACATTCATGTATTGCCCAGATCAAGATAGGGAATATTATTGTACTATTGAAACCTCAAATCTCTCTCAGTCCTTATCCTATCCAAAAGTAGAAGGTAACCACTACTCTGACTTTAATAACCATTGATGAGTTTTGCCTGTTTGGAATCTTACATAAAAGGAATCTTTTAGTATAGTATGCCTTTGATTCACGTTACTTTCAACATTCTGTTTGTGAGGTTCAGTCATTACATGTAGCAGTGGTTATTTCATTTTAGTTGCCATTTTGTGAGTAAAGCACAGCTTATCCATTCTGCTGTTGATGGGCATTTGCATTGAATGTTGTAAACAGTGCTCCAGTGCTCCTCTGAACATTCTTGTGCTTGTCTTTTGGTGCACATGTGTACATGTTTTTGTTAATAATAGTGCCAAATGAATACTCATTATCAGAAACTATAGAAGGGGGAAAAGAGCTGTCAGCTGCTGGAGCAGAGTCATATACTATTAGAGGCAAAGAATTATCATTGTTCATGAATAAATTAATTAAACTATTAAAATAAAACTAGATCATGAAGAATTTTCCTTTCTTAGAGAAAGTCTCTAAAAATTGTCAGCTGGTTAAAAGTACTGTTTGAAGGTCAAAACTCAAGAGGTATATAGAAACATAAATATCTGTTCATGTTACCACCACTTGAATTCTGGTTACTGGTGTTGTAGCTGATTACTGCTCCTTTTGACCACTGAATTCCTCTGATTGTCAAGGTTGCTTTGGCTTGTTTGACTGCCTCTGCGGTGTTCCCTTTCTCACCTAGTAATAGCACTCTCTTTGGATAAAATTTTTTTTTAATCATTCATGTTGTTTTTATTAGTATATTCTTTTTAAGCTAATAAACATTGTTAGAGCAATTGTAGGTGTATGTGGGTAGATTTTATAAAGATTACAGATAGACATATATTGAATTAAACTTAAACTTTTTGTTTTTTGACCTTATGTCATCACATAGAAACATAATCCAGCTTATACTGGGTCAGGAAATTCATTTTGGGCTCCCCACATCTTTTGTTGGACTCTTTTCTGTGCATAAAGGCAGCCATTTCTTCACAGTCTGTGACTGATTCCTAAATGCATTTGACAAAGTTTGTGGGATAGGAGTGTCCATATTTCTAATACCTATAGTATTGGAGGAGTGTCACATAGCATGAATAATCCCAACCTATGAGTGATCAAGAAATCATTGCTATTTACCTTCAGGATGGATAGTTTTGCTCCATAATTTTCTAAAAGTTTACCTTATGCTGCTATTAACATTAATTTTTATCCCTTGAGAACATGGTGAATTATAGCTGGACTTACATTTTAAAGACACATGCTGGAATTTAAACTCATTTTAACTATAGACTGATTAACCTGAGACAGCCTCCAAATCAAATCACCTCATATAGTGAGGGAGAGAAAATTAATTGCTGTATTTAAAATGTAGTAGTTTTCTGTGAGACTGCAGTATTACTATGATAGTTTGAAAGTTTTTCAGACACACACAAGAATACAAGTATCTTTGACAGTGAAGTGAAAGTGGCTCAGTCTTGTTTGACTCTTTGTGACCCAATGGACTATATTGTCCGTGGAATTCTCCAGGCCAGAATACTGGAGTGAGTAGTCTTTCCCTTCTCCAGGAGATCTTCCCAATGTGGGGATTGAACCCAGGTCTCCCACATTGCAGGCAGATTCTTTACCAGCTGACCCACAAGGGAAGCCCCAAGAATCTTTCATGTATCCAAAAGGCCTGACTTCATCCTAACAAAAGACATGCAAGTTAAAACTACAGTGATAAAATGTATGCAATTCTTAGGTTGATACAGTTTGATAACTCTGTTGGAGAGAGTATAGAGAAATAGGCACTCTAATACATTATTGGTCAAATGTAAATTGGTATCATCTTTTTGGAGAACAATTTGGTAATAATTTTCAAAATTAAAAAAAATTCACATATCCTTTGAGTCTGCAATTCCATTCTTAGGACTTCATCCTATATATATAACTGGCTTATGTTTACAAAGACCTAGGCAAAATAATTGTCACTGTGGTATTGTTTGTAATAGCATAAGACAAAAAACCAGCTAAATGTTTTTTGGCAGGTGACTGGTTAAATAAACATAGCCAAACAAGGGAACATAATAGCTCTTTTTAAAAATTCAGTAGATCATTAATCACTGAAATGCCATTGGTAAATAAGAAGAAAGGTACAGGACAGTATAGTATGTATGATAGGACACTGTGTTAAAAACAGAAAAAGAGATATTTGCACACTTGTAGAGGCACCAACTATCTTGGGAAGGGTAAATAACTGTGGTGACATGGTTGCCTCTGAAGAGGGAGACTGACTGGGGATTTGGGATAGGATAGAGACTTTTGTAACCTTGAACCACTTGAATTGTTTTTTCACACCCATGTAATATCTTTGAAAAATAAATTTTTGACATTTTTAATAAACTGACTTATACTATATACTGTCATATTTTTTTTTAATTAAGTTGGATCACAAGGACGAGTCATAAGTTTCGAAATTCGAAAGGACTACCACAAACTGGCTATGAAGAATTATAGACACTGGCGTGATTCATGGAAAATAAGTCATGTAGAAGATTGGCCAGACAATGTAGATTTTATTCATAAGGATATTTTAGGAGCAACCGAGGACATACAATCTTTAACATTTGATGCGGTAAGTTTTCTAAAGTGGGTCCTATGATATTACCTAGTATTGAGTACAAAGAAAACAAAGACCACACTTCTTTTGTTGGAAAAGGATCTTCCTTCATTATTTGTCCCATTTGCATTTCTAAGAGTGGGAGGAATATTTTCCTTTAATATCGTGGTGGGATTTAGAGCAGAGATACATACTGATTTAGCTGCCAGAGTTGTTAATAAATGTGCCTGTGCCTTGCGTGCCATGCTCAGCCACTTAGTTGTATCCAACTCTTTGTGACCCCTGGACTGTAACTCACAAAGTTATGTAAAGCAATAACTTCCAGAGGCACAGCTGGGTTTCCAGAGATTAAATTGCCAACATTTGCTGGATCATAGAAAAAGCAAGGGAATTCCAAAAAAACATCTACTGCTGTTTCATTGACTATGCTAAAGCCTTTGACTGTGTGGATCACACAAACTGGAAAGCTGTTAAAGAGATGAGAATACCAAACCATCTTACCTGTCTGTGGGTCAGGAAACAGAATCTTATATGGAACAACTGACTTGTTCAAAATTGAGAAGGGAGCATGACAAGGCTGTTTATTGTCACCCTGTTTATTTAAGTTATATACAGCATCCATCATGTGAAATGCCAGGCTGAATGAGTTATGAGCTGGAATCAAGATTTCTGGAGAGATATCAATAAACTCAGATATGCAGATGATACCACTAATGGCAGAAAGTGAAGAGGAACTAAAGAGCCTCTTTTGATGAGGGTGAAAGAGGAGAGTGAAAAAGGCAGCTTAGAACTCAATATTAAAAAAAAACTAAGATCATGGCATCCAGTGCTACCACTCCATGGCAAATAGAAGGGGAAAAGTTTGAAACAGTGATATATTTCCTCTTCTTGGGCACTAAAATCACTGTGGATGGTGACTGCAGCCATGAAATTAGATGACTGCTTCTTGGCAGGAAAACTAGGACAAACCTAGATGGTGTATTAAAAAGCAAAGACATCACTTTGCCAACAAAAGTCCATATAATCAAGGCTATGGTCTTTCCAGTAGCCATGTATGGATGTGAGAGCTGGACGATAAAGAAGACTGAGTGCCGAAGAACTGATGTCTTTGAACTGTGGTGCTAGAGAAGACAATTGAGAATCTCTTGGACAGCGAGATCAAACCAGTCAATCTTAAAGGAAATCAACCCTGAATACTTATTGGAAGGACTGATGCTGAAGCTGAAGCTCCAGTCCTTTGTCTACCTGATGCAAAACAGCTGTCTCACTGGAAAAGACCTTGATGCTGGGAAAGATTGAAGGCAGAAGAAGAGTGTGAGAGAGGGTGAGATGGGGGTTAGCATCACTGATTCAGTGAATAAACTTGGGCAAACTTTGGGAAATGGTGAGAGACAGGGAAGCCTGGTGTGCTGCAGTCCATGGAGTTGCAAAGAGTTGGACACAACTGGGCTACTGAACAACAACAGACATTGAATATAGCTCCCTGTGTTTATACAGTAGGACCTTGTTGTTTAGATTATCTATTTTATATATAATAGTTTGTATCTGGCAATCCCAAACTCCTACTTTATCACTCCCACCTGTGTCTCATTTGGTAACCATAAGTTTGGTTTCTATGCATTAGCAGTGGGATGAATTTGAGAAATACTAAGAGGTAGATTTGTAGGACTAGGTAATTTTAATCCAAACAGAAGCATCATAACTCTATAGATTCTTAAAAGAGAATTCAAGGTAAAGAAAATAATGACTCTAAATTTCTGATTTGAGTGGCTAATGAATGGTAATATTGTTGGCTGAGTATAATAATAAGAGCTTTGGATTTGCAGGCTGCTTGGTAGTCTGACTTTTGGTCCTTGTCAATAATATAATAAGACTACAATCAAAGAAATCCATTTATGTCTACAATGTTGGCCCCTTGATTAGTCATTGAGATCTTTACTTGGATATATAATAGGCATCTTAAACTCATGTCCAAATCTGAATTCTCAAATATTTCTCCCCAAGCTTGTTCTTCCCATTGTCTTAGTCATTTTCCTCAATAGTAAATGAGGTAAATTTACTCTAATCTTTCAGTAGCTTAAGCTAAAAACATTGAATTTATCCTTACTTCTCTCATATCTCACAGCCAATCCTAATTCTAATTGGCTCTGTCTTATCACATTCAATGCTATTTGCTATTGCAAGTCTTCCCTTGCCCAAGTCAGAATATACTTAATGCCACTGAACTATACACTTGAAATGACAGGTTTTATGGTATGTTTACCACACTCAAAAAAGTTTAAAAAGTCAGATCATGTCTAAAACTCTCCAGTGGCTTCTCTCTTCATGAATAAAGCTGAAGTCTGTAAGATTCTGCATAATTTTTCCCTCCCCCATTTCCACCACATCTCCATCACCTGAGAACTCTTCTCTTGCCACTTTCCCACTTTTGTCGCACTGCAATAGTGGCCTTCTCAGACTCACCAAATACGCTTCAGCCTCAGAGCATTTGTATTTGTTCTTCTCTCCATCTGGAGTACACTCTCCCCTAAATTTTCACAGGGTGAGTTTACTCACTCTCTTCAGGTCTCTCCGTGACCAGCTTATGTATAAAATAGCACTTCCTTTCCTTGCCCTGTCACTCTGACCTTCATATTCTCCTTTATAATCTTGTAGTTCATGTCACTCATTACTCTCTGAATTACATATTTATTGAATTTTTGTTTAATGCCTATCTCTTAATTAGATTATAAGTTCCTATGAAACAAAATAGAATATAAGCTCCCATTTTATTTTTACCACTTAGCAAGATACTTGGCACATGGAAGTTGCTCAATAAATATTTGGTTAATAAATTATTAATGAATGATGACCCATTATTTTTTTTTAGAAAAACGTGAACAGAATACTTTCTAATTTAGTAAATTTAAGATGTGCCAACTAGATTAGATTTCTGGAGTTATCAGTAAGTCAGTTATTTTCTATTTTGGCTATTTTTGTTTTCAATGAAATTTTTTTTTTGAAAATTTGACTTAAACATTGTATACATTTGACATCTTTTGAGTATATAGCCTTGTATTCTGCAATTGAATGAATAGTAAAGAAATAAGGGACATGATTCTTATATTTTAGAATCTCTAAAATTAATATTCAAAAGTTTTCTTTTGAACATAAAAATACACATTTGAGATAGTGTGAATTTCTATTGCAAAAGGCTGAAGTAAAGCATTGAAATTTTATATATACAGTGGACCTCTGAACAACACAAAGTTTAGAGGCAACAATCCTGCCTGCAGTCAGAAATCTGAGTATAACTTACAGTCAGGACTCCCTCTCCATGGTTCCATTATATCCAAGGGTTCTACATCTTCAGATTTAACCAAGTGCAGATCATGTAGTTCTGTAGTGTTTACTATTGAAAAAATCCTTGTGTAAGTGGACCTGCACAGTTCAAATCCATGTTATTCAAGGGGCAACTCTGTGTGTGTTTATGTATAAAAGTAGCTAAAGATTCCTGTATTATCAATATTGTCAAGTACAAGACTTGCCATTACAGTTTTTATGTAGTCAAGAATTATGACAAAATGTATAATAATAAATGTGCCTTTTTGAGAGAAGTAAAATGATCATCATCAGTACTGTATTCTAAAAAGTGAAATACTTTAACTAGGTGTTTTAACTGCTTTCCCAAAGTGTATCATTTTACAATAAGTAAAACATGTTTTATTTAAACAAAACTCAGTCTGATTCTCTTTCCCCACTATAGGTAGCTTTGGATATGTTGAATCCTCAAGTTGCTTTGCCTGTTTTATTCCCACATCTTAAACAGGGTGGTGTATGTGCTATATATCTAGCAAAGTGAGTAATGTGACTGTTCTTTTTTGTAATGTTATTTTATTTTTAATTGGAGAATAATTGCTTTACAGTATTGT
>SJYC01136072.1:0-18304 GCA_006408675.1 Madoqua kirkii
TCATTTGAAAAGACCCTGATGCTGGGAAAGATTGAGGGCAGGAGAAGGGGACGACATAGGTTCAGATATTTGGATGGCATCACTGACTCGATGGACATGAGTTTGAGTAAGCTCTGGGAGTTGGTCATTGACAGGAAGGCCTGATGTGTTGCAGCCCATGCGGTCGCAAAGAGTAGGACACGACTGAGTGACTGAACTGACTGATTAATAAGATAAGTAAGTTCTGGGGATATAATGTACATCACAGTGACTATATTTGACAAGAGCCTATATTTGAGAGTTGCTAAGACTGAGCAACTGAACTGAGCTAAACTGAACTGGAGAAAATCCTAAAATTAAAAATCCCAAGAAAAAAAACAAAAACAAACTATGTGTGGTGATAGATGTTAACTAAAACTGTGTTAATCATTTTGCAACATCTATTAAATCATTATGTCACTCACCTAAAACTAATACAGTGTTACATGTTAGATTTATTTTAGTTTTTAAAAGTGTGTAAAAGAAACCAAAGTTACTCACTGATAAAGCTGGATGGTAAGATTAGAAGTAAATTTATTTTTTTCTTAAAACTTGCTTTGAATAAAATAAACACTTCAAAGAAAATGGCTCAGGCTCTTAAAACACTTGGGATCCATGGTGAATTAGGTTTTAATTTAACAAAAGTCATGTTAAAAATCTCTTAGCTTAGGTAAGCTACCACAAAACAGATACCAAAACAAAAAGTAGCAACCGAAAAGGGGAAATTTTTCAATACTAATTTAACTCATATTGTTCTAGTATAAAATTATTACGTACTGCTGCCTACAGGAACTACATACAGGTCAATAGATAACTTCGATTCATTACTAAGGTGCATAGATCTGCCATATTGCTAAATCATACCTTGAGAACAGCTATAAGCTTGAGAAGTATCAATTATTTTGTCCACTGAGAATGAGTTGTGTGATTCCTGAGAATGTTTCTCCACCACCTCTAGTGTATCACTGGATGAAGATGATGATGAAGACAATCCCAGCCTAACAATCTTCCTTTTTTACCACATAGTGAACAATCTACCGGTGTGGCACTAGGTCCCCGGGGCAGTTGAACTTCATCTCTGTTGTAGTTTCTAACAGCTCCACTGTGATGCACAGAGCGTTCTCGTTGCCATATATAATGGGTTGGAGCAATGGCCATAACCTATAGTGGAAAGCTTTCTTTTAGAATTTTTAATAAGATTTTAAAATTTAGTTAAAGAACAAAAATTATAACTTAAGAAATACTATCTCTAAAACTAGATCTAAAAAAAATGTTTTTAAAAAAAGCATCTCCAGATAGGGCAGTATTACCTATAAAGTGATTGATTCATTGCTTGGATCCTTAAGATAACAATTGGTAGAATATTTAAATTATTTCTAACAGGAAATAGAACTGAAGCAACTTTCCAGGTTTTGCTCAGATATTCTAGGTTTGGGAAAGATAATGCCCCCCAAATAATACATCATTCTTAACTTTGGAATGTATTGGGTTGAGAATATTTTAAATTGAGGTTTCCACCTACGTATGTTTACCTTAGCATGTTTGCAATAGCAAGAGATATGGTAAATGAGAACACAGGTAAGTTGCTTAACCTCTCTGTACCTGTTTCTTGTCTGTAGTATGGAGAGAATAATACTGTCTATTTTAGCAGGTTGTTGCAAGTATTAGATGAGGAATTATTTAAAAAGTACTGAAGATTCTGCACTACATGTCAGACACTGTTCTCTAAGGTGTGTTAGATAAGGTACTGCCTTTAGAGTCGGGATAGACTTAGTTTCTTATCCTGGCTCTGCCACTTGCTAGTTGTATGATGTTAGTTACTTAACTTTAAAGCCTCAGTTTCTTCATATCTAAAACTGGGGATACTATCTGCCTCATAGGATTGTCCTGAAGGTTAAATATGTCTAAAATCCTTATCACACAGTAAACATCTGGCCAATGAAAGCAAATGATAGCCATTTAAGAAGACTAGCTAGGGAAATGTACCTACCTGCTGACCTCATGGTGTCTAAAACTTCAAAACAGATGTTAGATACTTCTAAATGTTACTTCTAATGATACTTCTAATGTTACTTCTATATGTTACTTCTAATGATACTTCTAATGTTACTTCTAAACAAACAAAAAAAATGTTTAGTTGCAGTTATCAATGACCCAAGGTAAATTAGAATTGTAGAATCTGAGAGCTAGACAGTGCTTTTTAAAAATATTTAAGTTTCTGGACAAAACTATAATTCAGAAAGATAGACAGTGCTTTATTAATTGCCTAGTCAAGTGATTTTTCAGACTGGTTTGAGGAGCCCTTGGTTTCACAGACAACGCTGGGGATCCCAGGAGGGGCTAAGGGAAGACAGAGCAGCTTGGAGAACCTCAATTTGGGAGATCATATACAATTTTTTTGGAAAGAAACTTTTGTTGTTAAGAATGAAAACCTTAACCGCAACCCCCAACCCCAGTCCCGGTTAAAGCCAAATCCCTCAGAAAATAGGGTTATTGCAGTTATTGTCTCATTCAAAGCAATGAATAAAGAATACTAGCTATGCTAACTTTACGATTGTTTCTTTTAATTTTAAACTTTTTATTTTGTATTAGGGTATAGCCAGTTAACAATGTGATAGTTTTAGGTGAATAGCAAAGGGACTCAGCTATCCATATATGTGTATCCATTCTCCCCCAAACTCCCCTTCCATCCACAGTGCCATATAACTTGAGCAGAGTTCCATGTAGTTATGCTAATTTTTAAAGTGTACTTTAGGATTGGATTTATTTTATAACCTACTTCTTAAATCCTTGAAAAAATTTTTTAACCAAAGACATGTAATTAAAGTTATGTATCTTTTAAAAGGCAGAAGTAAATAAAGATGTTAACTGTAAACATATATATTTCTGTGACAATGTAAAATTTAAGAAATATACAAGGTGAGGAAGTAAAATGTCAATTTGCCTTATTCCTTCCAAACTTGTCTATGATTTTTCCTCAGTATTTCTCTATCTCCCATATGTGGAATGGCCTTTCCCTTTATTTGTCTTAGCATTGCTTTTCCTTCAATGCCTGGCATAAATCCCACCTTTCTAGAAACTCCAGGTTTCAAATTTTGTTTTATTGTTAATCCTATATTAGGACTCAGCATATAAATATTAGTACTCAGATATATCTTTTTATGCATGTAACCCCTTCCAGACAGGAACAGCTTCTTGTACATCTCTCTCAAATGCTCTCTCCACAACTGTGAAAGTGAAAGTTGCTCAGTTGTGTCCGACTCTTTGTGACCCTATGGACTATAGAGTCCATGGAATTCTCCAGGCCAGAATATTGGAGTGGGTAGCCAGTTCCCTTCTCTACAACAGTACACAGTCATTAAATATTTCTTAATGATAGATGAAAATAAGAAACTAAGAGGCCACTGACATTACTAGCCTTCAACAATATAACTTTTGTAGGAACCCTACAGCAAAGTCTAATGAAGAGAGCAGAGGGAACTATGAAGTAAAGGGAACTCTGAAGCAAAGGGCACAATATAGAAGATTTAATATTGTTCTTTCTGCAATAAACTAGGTATCATAGTCTCTCCACATGCTAACCCAGAGAAGTGCAGGCAAGTGCACACTCTTTTAAATATATAGGAGGTCTACATATATTTTGCACACACATTAGACTGTTACAGCGATAACAACAGTGAATTAAAAAGAAAACTGTACCACAGTCAAAAAAGCAAGATTTTGGTCTTAATTCTATTTAGTTCCTATGATCTTAGGTAAATTGCATTAACTTTCTGAGCCACAAGGCCTTCTATATATAAGGAAATAGGTCACTTAGAGTCATCAAATTGTATGAAAGTGACTTCTCTGAAGCATTGCTAGCACTTGACCTATCAGAAACATTATCCTAGTTTTTTTTTTTTTTTTACTTCATCTCACTCTTCTGTTATTTTTAGTGATTTCTTGGTGGGGGGTGGAGGTGAGCTTTAGTGAGTTTTTTAAATTTAATATTTGGCTGTTTATTTCTCTATACATTCTACTTCTCTTTGATCTCAAGTGGCAGTATAATATAAGGTGTTAAAAGCAATGACTCCCGAGTTAGACTGCCTAGGTTTGAATACTGGTGTGGCTGCTTTTTTAATTGTGTGACCTTGGAGAAGTCATTTAGTCTCTCTGTGCTTGTTTCCTTATCTGGATTACCTAGTTAGCTGTAAGAATTGTGAGAGTTAATACATGTGCAGTACTGAGACCAGTGCTCAGAAAGTATTAACATTATTTTCATTGTGGATCTTTTATCTACTACCAAACTTTAAACATCACTTAATGAAATGACAGATATCAGAGAACACAGACATTGGGAAACCATCAGATGTGAAGTCAAGCTCTGGTTCTGCCATTTATCTATGTATGATCTTGTAAATTTCAACCTCTGTGGTCCTCAGTTTCATCAGTTATAAAACGAGAATGCTACAATCCTCAAAAGTACTTTTGTGAGGATAAGCTAATTTATATAAAAATATAAATTTGTAAAGCACAATGCAAATGTGTAGTATGATTATTGTAAGCCATTTTGTAGCTAGTATTGCAACTTGCATTTATTTTTGGATATGTGACTAAAAAATGGGTTGGCAGTGTGCCAGTACTGGGCTCTTAATAACAAATGCATAGAACACTTAACTAAATTTCTTAGCATGTATCCCCACCTCTACTCCCCCCCAAAATTATACATCTGGATATCTGGATAAGGGTCAGTGCTAAGGCTACTCAGTAAAGAACTGTTCCATAGTCTTATTTTTAATGTTTTTGTATTGAAATACAGTTGATTCACAATGTTTCAGGTGTACAGCAAAGTGATGCAGTTGTATACTTTCTCAGATTATCTTCCATTATTGATTATTACAAGATACTGAATGTAGTTTCCTTGTTAACAGTAGAGGTCCTTATTGGTTTTTATGGATAAGAAAGTATGAAAAAGAAATGGAAGCTTCAAGTTCCACTGTGTCAATCAGTTATATTTACTGAGTACCTACTACAAGTCAGGCACTGTTCTAGATACTGTACACGTAATAAGCACAGAATAAAGACCCTCTTGGGGACTTCCCTGGCAGTCCAGTGATTAGGACACAACACTTTCACTGCCGATGGCTCAGGTTCAATTCGTGGTTGAGGGAACTAAGATCCTGCAACTTGCACAATGCAGCAAAAAAGAAAAAAAAAAAGGACCTTCTTGGAATTTATATTCTAGTAGGGGGAATAGACATCAGCAAGGTTAAGTAAGTAAAAGAGTGTTATACAATGGCTAAGTGTTGTGAGGAAAACCAGGAAAAGGAGTAGAGAGTAATAGAGAGATGTACTACTTGCTATTTTACCAGCTTTATTGAGATATAACTCAGATATCATACAATTCACTGGTTTAAAGTACAGAATTCAATGGCTTTTGATATCTTCAGGGTAGCACAATGATTACCACAATCAATTTTAGTACATTTTCATCACTGCATAGAGAAGGCAGTCATACTCCATTCCTCCTTCCCTTCAGCCTCAGGGAACCACTTTCTATGATTTTGGATTTATGTATTCTTCACAGCTGATGTAAATGAACTACATGGCTCTCTGAGGACTGGCTTCTTTCACTTGCATAAGGTTTTCAGCATTTATCCACTTTGTAGCATGTATCAATACTTATTGCTTTTAATTGCCAAGTAATATATCATTGTATTGATATTTTGTCTATCCATTCGTTAGCTGCTGGACATTTCAGTTGTTTTTACAACTATTGACTATTATGAATAAGGCTGCTTGCTATAAACATTCCTGTTTATAATGATTATAAATAATTCCTGTTTTCAAAAAGTATCTATTTATTTTTGGCTGTGCTGAGTCTTCATTGCTACACGTTCTCTAGTTGCAGCAAGCAGGACCTACTCTCTAGTTGTGGAGCATAGGCTTCTCATCGTGGTGGCTTCTCTTGTTGCAGTGCAGTTTCTAAGGGCATGTGGGCTTCAGTAGTTGCTGCTCCTGGGCTGCAGAATGCAAGCTCAGTAGTTGTGGCACACGAGCTTAGTTGCTCCATGGCATGTGGGATCTTCCTGGACCAGGGATCAAACTGGGATCCCTTACATTGTAAGGTGGATTCTTAACCACTGGACCACTAGGAAAGCCCCATGTACAAGTTTTTGTATGAACATAATTTTCATTTCTTTGGAGTATAAAACTAAGAGTGGAATTGCTGGGTCATATGGTCTCTGTTTAGCTTTTTGAGGAAGTGCCAGACTGTTTTCCAAAGCAACTAAATGATTTTACACTCCTACCAGAAGTGAAAGTTCCAATTTCTCTACATCCTTGTCAATATGTTATCAGTCTTTCTTTTTTTTTAATTGTAGCCTTCCTCGCGCATGTAAAGAAATATCTCCTTGATTTTGATTTTACATTTTTTCTGATGGCTGTTGAGCATCTATTCATGTGTTTTTTTGCCCATCTGAATATCTTTTTTGAAGAAATGTGTATTCAGATCCTTTGCCCTTTAGAAAATTGGGTTGTCTCTTTACTTCTGAGTTTTAAGAGCTGTTTATATATTTTGACACAAGTACCTTACAGGATAGATGATTTGCAAAGACTTTCTTCCAGTTTCTGGGCTGTCTCTTCACTTTCTTAATGGTGCCCTTTGAAGAACAATATTTCTAAATTTTGATGATGCTCATTTTTTAATCTGTATTTTCTATTCTTGCTTGTGCTTCTGGTTATTACATCTAAGAAACCTAATCCAAGGTCATGAAGATTTAACACCTATGTTTTAAGAATTTTATAGTTTTTAGCTCTTAAATATAGGTCTTTGATCCATCTGAGTTAGTTTTTATATATAATATGAAGCAGGGGACCAGGTGCTTTCTTTTGCATGTGGACATCCAGTTGCTTCAGCACAATTTATTGAAAAGATTATTCTTGCCCCACTGAGTTTTCTTGGTACCCTTGCCAAAAGTCAACTGAACATAAATTTCTGGACTCTTCAATTTTTATTCCATTGAGGGAGATACTATGCAATATAGGGTGGTAACGAATGATTTCCCTGGTGACACTTAGCAGAGTTCTGCATGAAGTGAGGAAGTGAAGCATACTAACAAATACCTAAAGCATTCCAGACAATAGGAATGGCAAGTGCAAAGACTCCAAGGTGGGAGTATCCTTGATGAATCTGAGGAATAGCTAGAAGGCCAGTGTGGTTGAAGTGAAGTGAACAAACCTGGGAGATAAAGTCAACAAAATAAGGGAAGAGAGCTGGCAGACCATGTGGAGCAAGATAAGGATGTTGACTTTTACTCTGTGAGATGAGAAACCTCTGAAGGTTTTTGAGTAGAGGAAACATGATTTGATTTCCTAAAAGATTTACTCTGCTATGAAGAATAAACTATAGGAGAGAAAGACTGTGAGGGAGTCTATTTGGAAAGTTATGGAAATAGTTGAGGCAAGAGATGACAAAGTAGGGTTTAGTGGTGGAGAAGGTGAGAAATGGTGGCATGCTGGATATTTCTTTAAGGTATAGATCTGAAAAAAAAAACCCACAAAAAACCTAGGGTGACAGTTTTTGGCCAACAACTAGAATGATGAAGTTACTGTTTATTGACATGTGCAAGACTGTAGAAGGAGCAAGTGTGGAGGTCTGTGTGGGAGAATCAAAAACTCAATTTTCAGTATGCTACGTCTAAGGTATCACTAGATAATGAAATATGAAGTAGGAAATTAGATACGCCAATCTGGAATTAGGGGAGAACTCTGTTAGTTCTCAGTGCTGAAGCCTTGAGAGACTGAACTTTTCTGTAAATCCCACTGACATTTTAAAACTCAATTTTCAGTATGCTACGTCTAAGGTATCTACTAGATAATGAAATATGAAGTAGGAAATTAGATACACCAATCTGGAATTAGGGGAGAACTCTGTTAGTTCTCAGTGCTGAAGCCTTGAGAGACTGAACTTTTCTGTAAATCCCACTGACATTTTCAGTGTCAGTAAAATGAGTGAAAAAGTCGTGAAAAATTAGTGAAAAAGTCATTACAACAACTGACTTTTCAGGTGTCTAAAACATTGTAGTCTTTTATAAGCCACATCATTCTCTAACAGTCTGGTGCCAGCAACCAAGGTAATTCCAGTTCCAACAGAATAAAACTGTTGCAGTTAAAATGAGTCATTGTTATTTTAGGAGTAGTGGGCAGTCTACCATGAGGAAGCATTGCCTATTCTGACCTCTTGCCTCTAGTGTCTCCTCCATGCACTTGGCTGAGTGTTCCATGGAGCTTGAAGCATTTACTCTGATAAAATCAGAGTGTTCAAATAAGGGCACTATCATACCAAGGATGGCAACAGGTGCACAAATTACCCACTCCTGACCTGGGGAAGCAGTGACAAAAAGTAATAAGACAGGAATTTTTCAACGCCCTGTAATTGGAATAAGTCCTTTAAATTCATAAATGAATATCTACTAATGGAAGGGAGGCAGTCATACATACTCATCCTTTCATATTTTTCTACTGAATATAATCATGTGCTGTACAGTCTTCTAAGTTATTTCTGAATCTTTGCATTTCTCTCAATATTCAACAATTCTAATCCAAAACCATGTATAACTTCTATAACTTCATCTCATTAATAAATATAATTAACAAGATTAGTTCTAGACAGAGTTCTTTGACACACCTCTAAAGTCTTCCCTCAGGTTAGACACTAATCCATTAACTGGCTTCTCTGGCCTGTAGTCATTAAACTAGATATGACTTCACTTAATTACAGCATTATCTGCCCAAACTTTTCTGAACTAGTTCTGGCTTATATTAATTAAATTAATTACATGAACTAGTTACTGCCTTCCATTAATTTTCTACTCCAATATTTTTAGTTTGAAACATTAAGTTTCTTTACTGAAAACCAGAACACCAGATAAAATAATCTTTTAATTTAGTGTCTTTCTGCTTTACATTAACAGAATCTGTCATCAAGGAAACTTACTTTATGTATGCTATATGAACAGAGGTATAGTTTTTAAGCTTATTTAAATTTTAATACCACACTGTTTATATTTCAACCTTATGAATGTAAAACTTTGATACTTTAGTGGAAATTATTTAATAGAAATTATTATTCAGCTCCAATGTTATTACCCTGAGGTACTTTGGAATGTAGACACTATTTCTTCCTAATACATTGGTGATCTTTTAGAGAGTAGAAATACACTAAAATAAAAATACTTTCTATGGAAGTAGGCTGTTCAGAAAAAAAGAAATGACACTTTTTAATTATTGTGCTATAAATTTAAAATATCAACATTTTAATATACAAGTTGTACTCATTGTAATCATCAAGGTTAGCAGTTCACCCTTCATTTACAAAAAATGAAGCATTAGAAGCACATTAGAAAACAAGACAGGGAAAATCACATAAAGAGAAAACAGAGATTATATATATATATATACAGCATTTAAAAATCTTACCTCCTCACAGCATCGCCTGCTTACAATAGCCCTATAGTCAATTCTATCCCAGAGTTGGTCCCTTAACTTTAAGAAGTCAGGGAATAATTTTCTCCAGTTTTTCCCTAAAGCCCATGGAAAAATTTCATATTTGGATTCTTCTTCATCTTCTTCAACTGTATTAGCGAGATACCTAAAAAACAAGACCAACAACTCAAAAAAGAAATGGGTAAAGGACAGGAAGAGTTTACACACATACAAAAAAATCCATCTTGTTTATAAACACAGTAACAGATGTTCAAGCCTTATGAATGATTAAAGAAATGTATATAAAAATTAGAGATAGAATGAATTTTACATTGTTTAGTTCTGGATATTTTTATATTCCTATAAATTTTGAGCTTTGCTCTAGGATGCAGTCATTGAAACAGTCTGATCTTTTCAAGTCTTGATTTGTTAGATCTGGAGCAATGTTCAGTTTGGGGCTAATTACTCCCCACTAGGGCAAGATGTTTCCAAGTACCCTACTCAGTACTGAATTATTCAGTGTGAACTGGAAGTTTTTTCAGTCTGGCTGGTGCGAACAGGCACAATTTGAGCCACGGGTGAATGTTAGGCACTGTGTTCCCTCTAACCTTTTCTTATGGTCTTTCTCTGCACTCAAATACCTGAGGGGGATTAGGCATGCACAAAAGTAGGAAAACAGGACAGATAAGAAGAAGAATCATTAGCCAATCAAAACTGACTGATATATGGTAGAAGTAATAGACAAAGACACTAAAACAGTTACAATTATTCCAGATGTTCAAAAAGACAAGTAGACACATTGAAAATATACTTCTAGAGATGAAAACTTTGTGTATAATAAAAATTACACTGAGTGAGGGTAACAGCAGATTAAATGTCATGGAAGGAGAGATTTATGCACTGAAGACATAGCAATATAAACTATCCAAAAGAAACACAATGAGAAAACTAAACAAAGATAATGAAGAGCATCAATAAGCTGTGAGACAACGTCAAGTAGCTTAATAAAGGTGAAATTGGAATCCCTAAAGGGTAGAGGGTGGACAGAAAAAACACCTGAAGAAATAATTACTGAAAAATTTTGAAATTTGATGAAATCTATAAACTCACAAAGAAGCTGAATAAACTCCAAAGCACAAAATATATAGAAAATTACACCAAAACATATCATAATTAATTGCTTGCTGCTATTGCTGTTAAGTCACTTCAGTCGTGTCCAACTCTATGCGACCCCATAGACGGCAGCCCACCAGGCTCCCCTGTCCCTGGGATTCTCCAGGCAAGAATACTGGAGTGGCTTGCCATTTCCTTCTCCAATGCGTGAAAGTGAAAAGTGAAAGTGAAGTCACTCAGTTGTGTCTGACTCTTAGCGACCCCATGAATTGCAGCCCATCAGGTTCCTCTGTCTGTGGGATTTTCCAGGCAAGAGTACTGGAGTGGGGTGCCATTGCCTTCTCTGATTAATTGCTTAGGGCCAGTGATACAGAGAAAATCTTAAAAGTAGTCAGAGAAAAAAATAGACACATTAAATTATACAGGAATAGAGATAAGGATGAAGCAGATTTCTCACTGAAAACAATGCAAGCTCCATAGATGATTTTCTAAGAAAAAAAAAAAAGGCAACTTGTAATAAAAAGATTTACAAAACATATAAGGGAACAAGACAAAACAAACAGAAGTGAAGTGTGAAGATACTGGAAATAATAGACAAACACCCAATAAAAGGGGATCTAAAAGCAAAGAGAAAAGTAGGCAAATGATCCCAAGTGGAAGGTGTGAGATGCAAGAAGTAACAGCAATGAAAGATATATAAATATGTGGGCAAATCTAAACAAATGTGGAATTTATAAAACAAAACAATAATAATATCTAGCTTTTTAGAGAGCATCATGTAGAACTAATGGAATTGTACGATAAGAGAACAGAAGTTGGGTCTTGTAATTAAAAATAACTAGGGTAATTGCTGAAAGAATAGGTGTAGAATGTAAGGTTTCCAAAGAAGTAGAGCAAAAAAGGTGTCAAAGGTAAAATTTTTTAAATCTCAACTTAAAAAAAGATAAAAGTGGAGGGGAAAGAAGAAACAGAAAAAAAAATGAAATATTTACAAAGTACACAACAAGATGGGAGGAAGAAATGCAAATATATAAGAAACAAGAGTATTTTTTTCTGTAGTGAAAGTCAACTACAGCTACACATATCAATAGAAATTAGTCTCAGAATAGTATCATAAAGCAAATGAAGGAATTTACAGAAGACATGTACATATAATTTTCATTGTACAGCCCCTAAATAGAAATAACCAAATAATATATTATTTAGAGGTATATACATAGAATAAAGGAAAGCAAAAAAATGATTACTTCTGGAAGGAAGAGGCTCTAATTGGGAAACTGTGTGCTGTGAGCTTCTAAGATTCTGGTAATGTCCTATTCTTAAGTCAGGGGTACATGAACGTTTGTTTTTCTTTTATTCTTTCACACACACATACATATATACTCCAGTCACTCTTCTGTAGATATTTCATGTTAAAAAATTTTTAAAGCACGCACAGAAGTATGAGTACATTTCTATTCATGTAACATACACACTGGTTCATATATAGAAAATTATTTCTAGACAGATACATATGAAACTGTTAATTATCCTTGAGGAGGGAGATCAAGATTTTGAGATACGAGAAGACTTACTTTTAATTGTATACACTCCTATGTAATCTTTTTAACCATGCACATATTCATATTGTGTGTGTGTGTATGTGTGTCTCAGCTGTATCCAACTCTTTGTGACTCCATGGACTGTAGCCCACCAGGCCCCTCTGTCCATGGGATTTTCCAGGTAAGAATACTGGAGTGGATTGCCATGCCCTCCTCCAGGGGATCTTCCTGACCCAGGGATTGAACCCACGTCTCTTGCATCTCCTGCATTGGAAGGTAGGTTCTTTACCACTGGCACCACCTGAAAAGTACCCATTCATATTTAGTTACATTAATATGAGTACTTATATATATTTATTCTCCCTTAAAATAATTATATATTTTAATATTTATATTATATGTATATTATTAATATCATAAAGCACCTCATTGTTAAACTCAGTTATTCGAGTCAAATTGTGTCCTTTGTGAAATTACATCAAGTAATTTCTCACTTTAATGTCCCTAATAATTGTTAGTAAACTGTAGATAGAGTTGGAAGAGGTTGGCCCCTTTCATGCTTGCTGATTATGAAAAATCTATAATGTACATATGGAGTGCCATACTCAGTATACCAGCAAATTTGAAAAACTCAGCAGTGGCCACAGGACTGGAAAAGGTCAGTTCATTCCAGTCCCCAAAAAAGGCAATGCCAAAGAATATTCAAACTACCGCACAATTGCACTCATCTCACATGCTAGCACAGCAATGCTCAAAATTTTCCAAGCCAGGCTTCAACAGTACATGAATCTTGAACCTGCAGATGTTCAAGCTGGATTTAGAAAAGGGAGAGGAACCAGAGATCAAATTGCCAACATCCGTTAATCATAGAAAAATCAAGAGAGTTCCAGAAAAACATCTATGCCAAAGTCTTTGACAGTGGAACACAACAAACTGTGGAAAATTCTTTTTTTTTTTTTTTTTTGGAAAATTCTTAAAGAGATGGGAACACCAAACCACCTTACCTGCATTCTGAGAAATCTGTATGCAGGTCAAGAAGAAACAGTTAGAACTGGACATGGGACAACGGACTGGTTCCAAATTGAGAAAAGGAGTACGTCAGGCTCTATATTGTTCACCCTGCTTATTTAACTTATATGCAGTGTACATCCTGTGAAATGCTAAGCTGGATGAAAACAAGCTGGGAGAAATATCAATAACCTCAGATACGCAGATGACACCACCTTTATGGCAGAAAGCAAAGAACTTCTTGAATCTCTTGATGAAAGTGAAAGAGGAGAGTGAAAAAGATGGCTTAAAACTCAACATTCAAAAAACTAAAATCATGGTATCCAGTCCCATCACTTTATGGCAAATAGATGGGGAAACAATGGAAACAGTGACAGATTTTATTTGGGGGGGCTCCAAAATCACTGCAGATGGTGACTGCAGCCATGAGATTAAAAGATGCTTGCTCCTTGGAAGAAAAGCTATGCCAAACCTAGACAGCGTATTAAAAAGCAGAGCCATTTCTTTACAAAGGTCCATCTAGTCAAAGCTATGGTTTTTCTAGTAGTCACATATGGATGTGAGAGTTGGACTATGAAGAAAGCTGAGCACCGAAGAATTGATTCTTTCGAACTGCGGTGTTGGAGAAGACTCTTGAGAGTCCCATGGACTGCAAGGAGATCCAACTAGTCAATCCTAAAGGAAATCAGTCCTGAATATTCACTGGAAGGACTGATGCTGAAGCTGAAACTCCAATACTTTCGTCACCTGATGCGAAGAATTGACTCACTGGAAAAGACCCTGATGCTGGGAAAGATTGAGGGCAAGAGAAGGGGTCGACAGAGGATGAAATGGTTGATTGGCATCACCAACTCGATGGACATGATTTTGAGCAAGCTCCAGGAGTTGGTGATGGACAGAGAAGCCTGGCATGCTGAAGTCCATTGGGTTGCAAAGAGTTGGACACTTCTGAGCAACTAAACTGAACTGAACTGATAATGCACTATGGTACAGAGGAACCTGGCAGGCTACAGTTCATGGGGTCACAAAGAGTTGGACATGACTGAGCAACTTCACTTTCACTTTTCAATATTGTATTAGGACCACATTATGATTCCATTCTATATTAACAATTTTTTAGGCTCCATGCAATAAAATGTCTGTATTTACACATGTAAGTTGTCTTCTAATTTGAAATAGATTTTTCTTGGAGCAGAGTCTATTTATTTTGCATAGGGTTAATTATGTTTATTCAAATAAAGAATTAAGAAATTCTAAGTTAGCCACTGAGGTATGCAAAAAAAGTAAGGTACATGTTCCTTGCCTGTAAGGAGTTTATAGTCAAGTAGAAAAGGCAACATGAAAAAAATACATAACTAAAAAAGAATATAGAAAAATAATAGTAGAAGTTCAGAGTGTTAAAAGAATATATAGAAAATAACTTGAAATAGAACTGTGGCTGAGAAAATATTTAATGAGAACTATTGAGATGGGTGGGCTTCCCCTGTGGCTCAAATTGTAAAGAACCTGCCTGTAATGCAGGAGACCCAGGTCTGATCTCTGGGTCAGGAAGATCCCCTGGAGAAGGGAATGGCAACCCACTCCAGTATTCTTGCCTGGAAAATTCCATGGACAGAGAAGCCTGGTAGGCTACAGTCCATGGGACTACAGAGTCGGACACAACTGAGTGACTATCACTTCACTTCACATTGAGTGGGGCTATATCAAAAGTATGATTAGATATAAAAATGGAAGTTATGATTCATGTTACTTTTAATATGAAGCTTATAATACAATGTGCAATAAAACCTGACATGCTACTACACAGTGTAAGCTAACAAAGTGCTTTGCTGGTAATAATTTTACAGAGCTGGTCAAATCAAATTTTGGACATGTGGTTTGACTTAAAGTTTATTTTGGCTTATTTTCAATTTTCAGGTGAGAAAAAAACTACAAAATATATATTGCGTCAATATACAGATATAATACTAAAAGACACGTTAACAGCAATACAGCTTAGTGTTAAATGGCTGGATTTGGCCATTGGCAAATCACAACTAAATCTGTGCCCCAGTTCCGCTGCTTACTAACTTTTGTGATCTTGGAAAGCACTTAATCTTCCTAAGTTTCATTTTTCCTATCTGTAAAATGGAGATAATTTAAAAATATATCTCATAGGAAAATTAAATGAGTTTATAGAAAACATTTTTCTGATGCCTTGCACATGATACTCAAATTAGCAAATACTATTATGTTCCTCCAATTTAGCAATCATCATCAAATTTTATACTGAGTTCGTTTTTTCCTATGCATGGGGAAATGTATCTCCTGAAAACATGCAAAGATCAATTTCCTCTAGTTCTATTTCTTGAATTACATTCTGAATTAAGCAGACTTTAAATTCTTCATTGCTAATAGTTGCTGTGATATTTAACCTCAATATGTTTATATGTAGCTCCTTAGTTAGGTACTTAAAATTATATTCATATATTTCAAACTGTAGCATTGTATCCAGGTACTGGGTTTTTGATACTAAGATTGTCTAGAGTATTTCCCACAAACTGTTCAACTTAAAAGGGCAATAGTTATAATGATTTTTACTAAATATTAAATTTCAAAGAGGATATTCTGGCTTTTAACAAGTCTCTAAGTCCAAAAGAGGAAATCTGAGGAATAATTTATATGGAACACTATATAAAGTATGACAATGTGAAAGGCACAATATAAACTCAAGTGGAATATTAAAAAATAAATCTTAGGCATAAGATTAATGAAAAGAACATAAGAATATTATATTAAAGTAAAAAAAACCATACAGCCTTTAAACAGGGAGGCCTATTCAAAGATATATACCAGGGTTTTAAAAGCCTCTATTTTAAATAAGGTATTATATATATTGCGCTTCCCTGATAACTCAGTTGGTAAAGAATCTGCCTGCAATGCAGGAGACCCTGGTTCAATTCCTGGGTCAGGAAGATCTTCTGGAGAAGGGAAAGGTTACTCACTCCAGTATTCTTGGGCTTCCCTGGCGGCTCAGTTGATAAGGAAACCACCCACAACACAGGAGACCTGCCTTCCATCCCTGGGTTGGGAATATTCTTTGGAGAAGGGAAAGGCTACCCACTCTAATATTCTGGTCTGGAGAATTCCATGGACTGTATAGTCCATGGGGTCAAAAAGAGTCAGACACGACTTATAAATAACTATCATAAAAATCACTTAGTAGAAAGCATACTTACAGAGCAATAAAGAAATTTATCCTGGTATGCTCATTTATAGTAAATTTAGCTCTCTTGAAATAAACAAAGGTCATAGCCAAAAGATACTATAGAGAAAAAAGTTAAAAGTTAAAATTAATGTTTTGCTTTCATAAGTAAAACTGCTTTAAACTAGCTGTCTTTCTATGCTAAAACAATAAAGCATTATTTATCATTATTACAGAAACACCTATTTGAGTCCTTATTTTTTTACTTCCTTTAATTCATATGAACAGTGAGAAATAGTTCTGGATCACTTATGATTAAGTCATAATTGGAATCAACTCCTAAATTTTATTTCTGCCAATATCTTTTGAACCCCAAACTCATTTTTTTTTCTATTATTCAAACATATAAAGAAGTTGAAATAATAATCAAGTGAATAACCATACATCCTTTACCAAGATTCATCAACTGTTACTCTGTTGCCACACTGGCTTGATGTATGTGTATATGCAATTTTTCCCCTCTCAGCTCTTTGAGTTAGTTGTAGGCATCCATACTCAAAATACTCAAAATAATTTAAAAAATAACTTCTAACCAGAAATTAGAATCACATGGCTCTATTTTCACTGGGAAAAGTGTTTTAAATGTATTATTAGGAAGACATGTCTAGTCTGTTATTAGGACCCATGCCAGGTTCTGCCTGTACAAGTTAAAAACAAGTTATAATACAAATATTAGACTCCCTCTCATAATATAGCTAATTCATCCTACCTTCACAGGTTTGACCACAAAGGTGATTCCAAGTTTTTCAAGGTAACTTTCAGTAGAGGACTCGATATTAGTTTGTTAAGATACACTATTCCTGGTTAATTACTTTAGAGGCACTCCACCCTGCTGTCTAATTAACTTTAATTACCGATAAGGTACTTAAAACTAAAATTTAAACTTTAGAAGTTCACATGAACTGGATATTTGATATTAAAGCATTACTGTTAATTTTTAAAGTTATTAGTAACATTGATTATGTTTAGAAAGATCTCACGTTTTAGAAGTACATCTTTAAATATTTATGGATAAAATGTTAGGCTGTCTGGGCTTTGCTTCAAAATAATCCAGTTTTAGGGAGAGAAATGAGAAGAAACAGAATAGCCATGAGTTAATGACTGTTTTAGCTGAAAGGTAGGTACACAGATGGTCTTTGTTCTATTGTCTCTATTACAATTTTAAATGTACTACCGCACATTTGAAATTTTATAAAATTAAAATTTCAAACTTTAAAAGAAAACTTCCAATTTTATTTTTGTTATCTTAAGCTTAAAATAGTTTACATCAATATTAAATTAATGGGTATTTAATCATGAGGTAGTCTGTTCATTCTCTTTTCTGTTGGTTGGCACATTATCTTAAATGGGATATGCAGTCATGCTGCATTTTCTGATACGACTAACTGGTCTAAGATGATATTTATAAAGCTGAAATTCTAACTGTTTGGCTAAACCTAAAGAGTACAGAGACATCACAATCCCTACTGTATAAATCAGCATCATGATGTTCTTTTATGAAACATCGATTCCTATATAAAGAATCAGATAAACTAATTTTACTCTACAAGATTACTGGGATTTGTTTCATTTAAATTATCTACAAAATATTAAAATGTATAACCAACCACTTTTATCAGATGTTATTACCTCATAAAAGGTAACAATTCTGATCAAAACATACTAAGCCTAATACAGCAAATATTTTATAACTATAAATGGAGTGTAACTTTTAAAAATTGTGAATCATAGTGTACACCTGTATTGTGCATCAACTGAACTTCAATTAAAAAAGAATAAAAACCAAAACCAAACCAAAAACACCCAACCAACCAAACAAAAAACATCTATATTCTTGTTTTAAATCAAACAAATATGGGTTTAAGATCATATGAACCTAAATCAATAATACTTTACAATTCCTTGAGTATAGATG
>SJYC01136073.1:0-13552 GCA_006408675.1 Madoqua kirkii
AACACTCACTTTAAATAAAGACTCAAATATATAATACCAAAATATATGAGTAGCTGTCAGAAAATAATTTGGAAAAAAAATCCACTTTTTTCCATTTCCCCCTTCATTTTTAGTTAAATAACTAAGTGTAATTTTTTGTTATATCCTAGAAATATTATCAGTGTAGTCAAATAAATGGAAAGTTCCAATATGTATCAATTTTCTGAGAATAATTAACCTCTGCCCTGTTAATTCCATTTCTAGTTCTTTCTACCTAAAATGGTAGAGCCATGTATTTTTCCTTATTTCCCACATTCAGTTACGAATAACAAAGAAGTTTGTGGGTAATAATTTTGCTCTACTCTTAATAGAGAGGGAACCCCCATCCCCATTTTTTAAAGACTTCTGTCCTCTCAGAACGGCAAATACTCTTGTCCCTAACTCTCTCTTATTTTATGCATCTCCTTTCCTCGATAAGCAAGTAAGGTTGTTACCTCAATCTACCAGTCTGTGATAGCTACTTGATTCAGTCTCACAGATAAGTACCAGAATCTATCTATCCAACCCTTTATTCTATCTACCTTACTACCTTACCTCAAAAAAAAAAAAAAGGTCCTTTTTCTTGGGCCAGTAGAAATACTACAAAGTTTCTTTTTGGCTATTTTTAAGATTATCAGCAAAGCAGCATTGTTTCAAGATCTGAACAAAACTTAATTTTATTATATGAGCATTATGATAAAGCATAGTTAATTTTAATAATATTCCCCAGAGATTATATTGAAACTTCTCTAGGTTGACTAACCTTACCAGTTTGCTCAGTTTTAGCACTGAGTCTTGGGAAACCCCTCAGGCTTGGGGACACAAGTCAGTTAGCTCACCTGAGACTTTATGTGTATTTACTTTAGGTCAAACAAAACTCATGCTATGACCTTGAATTGCCCAGAATTTACATTTGACCCTTGAATTAAGTAGTCTAGAAGCTAGATGAGTCCGAATTTCTACTCTAAAAGTAACAAAAACAAACAAAAATCTAGCACTAGGGAAGAAAACAAAGCAGACTAAGGCAAAAACAAATTTGGTTTGAGATAGAAAATCAGACACAGAAAATAACAGCATTATCATGAAAATGATAAAACAGAACTTACATTCTCTCACTTTTAAGTACTTTATAATTACCTCTATTACAATATTTTAAACCTACCAAATAATTTAAAGAAAGCAGTCATTTCCTGACGCTGTATAACTAGACAGGGTCCTTTGGGGCGTTTAGACTTGTTGCTATTATGTGCATTTTTTTCAGATGCTGGCCAACTATCTTTAAAAATAGGATGCTTCAGGGTAATGGGTTTTTTAGGCTGATGCAATCTATTGGAACCCGATTTTACATGTACAGTAACAGTAGGTGGTGTCTCACAACACAGCTGATTATGTCTCATTTTGGTTTCCCACGATTCCTGTAAAAATAAAACACATAGTTATTTATCACATTCTTATTCACTTCAAGAAAAGCTATGTTTCCTTTGAGTCTGGTATACCTCTATTCCCAAATAATAAGATACTGCATACTATTTTGCTTTGACTACTAGGGAACTAAAACCAAATTTTAAAGTTAATTACAGAAACTGTGCTGAGTTTATAATCTATTTGTGGTATTCTTTTTTCCTGATAATTTTTATTCTGCTTGTACTGACATTTTATATTACTGTCATCTCAAATTTTTTATAGAATAAGGCAAACTGCTTTGAGAACTAAGTTATTATCAATATCATTATTATGTTAAAAAGCAATTCATATACACACAAACATTTTCCAACTGGTTAATTCCTGGATATGTAATAAAACTCACTGATTCAACAAGTGTTTATTGATATTTTTGAAAAGTTAAAAACAATTCTAGCAAAGAAATGCATGCATTGAGGGATTCTCATAAACTGATCACTTTAATTTCTAAAGTTGTGAGTGTATGACTATGCTATTTGAATGGCTGATTACCAGTGTATATGAATGTAAACTGCTTTGGTTGGTGGTTTAATCACTAAGTTGTGTCCGACTCTTGTGACCCCATGGACTGTAGCCTGCCAGGCTCCTCTGTCCATGGGATTCCCCAAGCAAGAATACTGGAGTGGGTTGCCATTTCCTTCTCCAGGGGAGCTTCCCAACCCAGGGATCGAACCCAGGTCTCCCTCATTGCAGGCAGATGCTTTAACCTCTGAGCCATCAGGGAAGCATTAGTCTAATAATGCTTTAGTCTAATAAAAATTGAAATTTAATCCATCAGTATTTAATGATAAGCATAATCACTATTACATTTAATGGTAATTAGTTCACATAATTACTAGTTTTACTTTTATGATCAAAGTATTTATAGGGTAATAGGAAATGCAGTTATGAATAGCCAAAGCAGCAAACTATTTTAAGACCCTAATGAGAATCTCTGAATCCATAACTCACAGTGACCCAGGCAGTCATGCCTCCCTTGATGTTCAGTGAGTTAGGTACAGATTCTCCTTCCTCACCCTCAGAAACTTCCCTGCTGAAGGAAGGAATGGAATATAAAATTG
Source organism: Madoqua kirkii (assembly GCA_006408675.1). Taxonomy (NCBI): domain Eukaryota; kingdom Metazoa; phylum Chordata; class Mammalia; order Artiodactyla; family Bovidae; genus Madoqua; species Madoqua kirkii. The sequence continues at coordinate 2,541 of SJYC01136073.1, forward strand.
GATATAGTGAGGCTAGATCAGAATTGTCCAATATAAAGTGAGCCACATACATAAATTTGTATTTCTAAAGCCACATTTAAAAAGCAAAAATAAGCAAGTCAATTTAATTTTACAAATATACTTTATGTAACTGAATATATCCAAAATATAATTTTGGCATGTATTCAATATACAGACTAAGAAGACATTTTATATTCTTCTTTTATACTAAGTCTTTGAAATCTGGTTTGTATTATACTTATATCTCAATTTTGAATGCTAAAATTTGCAACAGTTAGTGAAATGTAGTCTTGCCAAAACAATGATCTAGGAGGTAAGGGAAAAATATTTTATATTCCTTTAATATTTAATTGTAAAAATTCTTCAGTTGCACCTGCCACATTTCAACAGTTTAATAAGCACATATGGCTAGTAGCTACCCATATTAGACAGCACAGGGCTAGATTATGAAGAACTAGGCAGAGTAAGTTATATTCAATTACTTTTATATATAATTCCCTCTCTTCTACTTTGCTTCCCTCCTCTCCACTCCTCTTTCTTCCTAGATCCTCATCTGTATCCTCCCCCCAAAGAAAGAGCAGCTTTACAATCTAGATGGAAAAAACTAGTCACGATTCTCACATTGGGGTGTGAGGGCTAGGCTTAGGGAGTGGGGGACAGATGTGCCAGAAAACAGAATGGTGGCACTTCTCCCGGGATGTCATTTTTACTTAATGTTAAGTAACTTAAGAAGTGTTGCTTTATTAAAACAACCTGGGATATATGATGAAACAGAATGCAAATTTTCTATTAAAAAAACGATTACATTTTACATTATTCTGCCTCATATAAAAATTGAGAAAAGAGAAACAGGAGGAAATTCGTTGAGATTAATAAGCAAACACTGGCAAGAGAGTTATGGAGAATGAATTTAAGGAGAGAAGCTATCAATGATACATTTTTGTTCAAATTCCAGCCTTAGATAACTTCAATTTTTGCTCTTCATTTAGACATACTAAGAGAAATGAGAATTTTTTTTAAGACAGAGGATAATTTTATAATTCTTTTTAAATATTTATTAATTAAAGGATACTTTACAGAATTTTGTTTTGTGTCAAACCTCAGTATGAATCAGCCATAAGTATACATATATTCCCTTCTTCTTGAACCTCTCTCCCATTTCCTTCCCCATCCCACCCCTCACCCCTCTAGGTTGATACAGAGGCCCTATTTGAGTTTCCTGAGACATACAGCAAATTGCCTTTGGCTATTTTACATATGATAATGTAAGTTTGCATGTTACTCTCTCTATACATCTCACCCTCTCCTCTCCTCTCCCTATGTCCGTAAGTCTGTTCTCTATGTCTGCTTCTCCACTGCTGCTCTGCAAATAAATTCTTTGGTACCACTTTCTAGATTCCATATATACATTAGTATACAATATTTACCTTTCAGACTTACTTCATTCTTTATATAAGCTCTAGGTTCATCTACCTCATTAGAACTGACTCAAATATAGTCCTTTTTATGGCTGAGTAATATTCTCTTATGTATATGTACCACAACTTTATCCATTCATCTGTCAATGGACATTTAGTCTGCTTCCATGTTCTAACTATTGTAAATGAACAGTGGGGTACATATGTCTTTTTCAATTTTCGTTTCCTCAGGGTATATGTCTAGGAAAGGGATTGCTGGGTTATATGGTGGTTTATTCCTAATTTTTAAAGGAATCTCCATACTATATATAAGACAGGATTTTAAAGTATGAGAGAAGGCAAAGGGACAGAACTGGCTGAGAATAAATGTTAATATACTGGACAAGAGACCTGGATTAAGACCTGATTCTCATCTTAGGCTATTTAACTTCTGGGAGTCTCCCTTTTCTCGCTTGTGATATTGAGATAATAAAGTTTTCTGTTTTTGTTTTTAATTCCAGCATGGCCTACAGTCGTACTGGAAATATTAGGAAAGGACATTTGTAAATTTTGATAAATGGGCTAAGGGCATAGCCCTGAGATACAACTCAGGTCTCAGGATCTGGTGCAGATGCTCCTGGAAAAAAAAAAAAAAAAAAAGATGCGTTTAATGGGACTCAAGAGGCAGGATGAAGTAAAAACACTGCTATCCCGGGCTCAGCTGTATAAAGACGGGCGGGCTGTGGGGAGGCGCGAGCTCTTTCTTAAAGGTCTTACTTTCCGAAAGAGGTAGCGCTCGCTGAGGAGAGGGCACGGCGAGCTCTTGGGGACGCGTCTTCGTTGTCCACTCCCCCGCCGACCAGTGAGCGCAACCAGCTGAGCGGGTGAGCAAAGTGCGGCAAACCCCAACAAACACGGCCGAGGGGAGCGCCCTGCCGCCTCTCTCTACTACACCATATCCCGGGCTCAGCTGTATAAAGACGGGCGGGCTGCGGGGAGGCGCGAGCTCTTTCCTAAAGGTCTTACTTTCCGAAAGAGGTAGCGCTCGCTGAGGAGAGGGCACGGCGAGCTCTTGGGGACGCGTCTTCGTTGTCCACTCCCCCGCCGACCAGTGAGCACAACCAGCTGAGCGGGTGAGCAAAGTGCGGCAAACCCCAACAAACACGGCCGAGGGGAGCGCCCTGCCGCCTCTCTCTACTACACCGTCGTCCTCCACCCCGCTCCTCCCGGCTCTGCGCAGTCCTACTGCTACGCCTCCGCCTCCCCAGCGGCACCTGAGGACACTCAAGGGCGGAAGTGTGAGGAAGGGGTCGAGACGCCGCCGCCATAGCCTCACACATTTAGGCCGGCGGGGTTGGAGGCAAGAGGGGACGGAGGAGGCAGGCACAACCAAAACTGTACAGTCGCCGGCGAGGCCCTAAGCCGGAGAGCGAGCGGAGGGTACCTGCGGAAACCTGAGCCTGGTGAGCGAGGGCCGGACCGGCGGTCAGCCTTTCACAGACGACCCACGCTTCCGACGGTTACTCGCAGTTCACTCCACCGCGGCACTGCGAGCCCCGAGACCTCCCGCCAACCCGAGCGAGGCCAAAGCAGGCCAATCAGCACCCGGAGCCCGCCCCTTGAGGCGGGGCTAGCCCGAGGCTGCGCGCGACGCCTGCTGATCTTTTACCGTTACTTTTCCTTGCTTGACCGTGAACTTCCAGATGTTCGAGCTGGTTTTAGAAAAGGCAGAGGAACCATAAATCAAATTGCCAACAGCCGCTGGGTCATGGAAAAAACAAGAGAGTTCCAGAAAAACATCTACTTCTGCTTTATTGGCTATGCCAAAGCCTTTGACTGTGTGGATCGTCCTAAACTGTGGAAAATTCTGAGAGATGGAAATAGCAGACCACCTGACCTGCCTCTTGAGAAACCTGTATGCAGGTCAGAAAGCAACAGTTAGAACTGGACATGGAACAACAGACTGGTTCCAAACAGAAAAAGGAGTACATCAAGGCTCAGTACATCATGAGAAACACTGGACTGGAAGAAGCACAAGCTGGAATCAAGATTGCCGGGAGAAATATCAATAACCTCAGATATGCAGATGACACCACCTTTATGGCAGAAAGTGAAAAGGAACTAAAAAGCCTCATGATGAAAGTGAAAGAGGAGTGAAAAAGTTGGCTTAAAGTTCAACATTCAGAAAACTAAGATCATGCCATCAGGTCCCATCATTTCAGGGGAAATAGATAGGGAAAAAGTGTAAAGTGTCAGACTTGATTTTTGGGAGCTCCAAAATCACTGCAGATGGTGATTGCAGCTATGAAATTAAAAGACGCTTACTCTTGGAAGGCAAATTATGACCAACCTAGATGGCATATTGAAAAGCAGAGACATTACTTTGCCAACAAAGGTCTGTTTAGTCAAGCCTATGGTTTTTCCAGTGGTCATGTGTGGATGTGAGAGTTGTACTGTGAAGAAAGCTGAGCGCCGAAGAATGGATGCTTTTGAAGTGAGGTGTTGGGGAAGACTCTTGAGAGTCACTTGGACTGCGAGGAGATCCAACCAGTCCATCCTAAAGATCAGTCCTGGGTATTCTTTGGAAGGACTGGCACTAAGGCTGAAACTCCAGTACTTTGGCCACCTCATGCGAAGAGTTGACTCATTGGAAAAGACTCTGATGCTGGAGGGATTGGGGGCAGGAGGGGAAGGGGACGACAGAGGATGAGATGGCTGGATGGCATCACTTACTCGATGGACGTGAGTCTGAGTGAACTCCGGGAGTTGGTGATGGCCAGGGAGGCCTGGCGTGCTGCAATTCATGGGTTCGCAGAGTCGGACACGACTGAGTGACTGAACTGAACTTACTTGCTTCCGCTCCCGTAAACAGCCTGGTAAAAAGGCGAGACCCTAGTAGGCCTCTTCTTGCCTTCTAATACAACCCCTTTCCCCTGGGCACATTACCAAAGTCAGGCTTGGATTAGAGCCATTTATCTCCCCTCTAGCAAGACAGAGAGGCACCGCTGGGCCGGGAATTCTGCCCCGCTGCACCAAGCACATACACTGGCAGGTACGCGAAAAATGGAGACGTCTCATCAATAGCCGGAGAACGAAGAATCAGAGAGGAACTTTGCAGCAGTAATTATAAATTGCTGCTACGTTAATTACAAGAAAAGAGGGAAAGGCAACTTAAATTGAAAAATGTGTGAATACTGTGGCTCATTGTGTGAAGGGGTAATGTTCTTCTATCCTGTTCAATCTATTGTTCTAACTTCTACAGGGACCTTTTTGGAGGCATTCTAGCCCTTGGCCTTGTGCCTAGGATGTAAGGTGCTTAATGTTTGTTCAATGAGTAAAAGGATTCTTCATAGCTTTTTCTTTTCCTCTTCACTTCTAATTTGTAAGCTGCTTCCTCACTCCTTTGATATATCACGTTGCTGCAGTCTTCTAAATATTTTGAATGACCGCACACTACTCCAGAATGGATGGACCAAGTTTAAATCTTTTGATATTTGCATTGCTCCTAGATTTTTCAGCTACCACCATTGTTGTTGTTATTCAGTCACAAAGTCATGCGTGTCTTGACTCTTTTCAACCCCATGGACTGCAGCACGCCAGGCTTCCCTGTCCCTATCTCCCAGAATTTGCCCAAGTTCATGTCCATTGAGTCAGGGATGCCATCCAGCCATCTCATTCTCTGTCGTGCTCTCTCCTTCAATCTTTCCCACCATCAGGGTCTTTTCCAGTGAGTTGACTCTTGAAGCAGGTGGACAAAGTATTGGAGTTTCAACTTCAGCATCAGTCCTTCCAACGAACACCCAGGACTAATCTCCTTTAGGATGGACTGGTTGGATCTCCCTGCAGTCCAAGGACTCTTAAGAGGCTTCTCCAACACCACAGTTCAGAAGCATCAATTCTTTGACACTCAGCTTTCTTAAAGTCCAACTGTTACATACATACATGACTACTAGAAAAACCGTAGCTTTCACTAGACAGATCTTTGCTGGCAAAGTAATGTCTCTGCTTTTTAATATGCTGTCTAGGTTGGTCATAACTTTCAAGGAGTAAGCGTCTTTTAATTTCATGGCTGCAGTCACCATGTGCAGTAATATTGGAGCCCAAAAAAATAAAGTCAGTCACTGCTTCTAATTTCATGTATACTTAAAAAGGAATTTGGCCTTGCCTATTTGTGGTGTATGCAAGCTCAGTCTTGTCCAATTCTTTGTGACCCCATGGACTGTAGCCCGCCAGGCTCTTCTATCCATGGTATTCTCCAGGCAAGAATACTGGAGTGGGTTGCCATTTGCTACTCCAGATCTTCCCGACCCAGGGATCGAAGCCAAATCTCCTGCAGGCAGATTCTTCACTACTGAGCAGCCTGGGAAACCTATTTGTGGTGCTTCCTAGCAATTAGTTCCTCAGTCAGCAACTCTGAAGAACAATTATTTAGTTCCCTTCTTTCTGGGCTCTCACCCTTTTAGAGGATGGCAAAAAACACCTACGTGTAAGAGGATACAATCTGGGAATTCATTTTTATTTTTAAAGCATCTTGGACATTTTCTCCAGGGAACCAAGAAACAAACTGGCTGTGAAAACCTTAAATACTGATTCTCTTGAAGAAACACTGCTTGAAGCCTTATCCCGCTTTCTCTGGTGGTTCTCTTTTCCCCAAGATTATCAGGGTTTACTGTGATTACTAGTTTCTAGCCTTGGGTACAGAATGTTTAATGAATACTGAATGTCTACTACAGGCATGCTGCTTTGCAAATACTACATTTTCTTTTTTACAGATTGAAGGTCTGTGACAACTCTAACAGACCTGTGCAAGTCTGTTAGACCAGCTTTATCAGCAGTATTTTCTCACATTGTCTCTGTCACATTTGGGTAATTCTTGCAATATTTCAAACATATTCGTTATTATTATATTTGTTATGGTGACCCATGATCAGTGATCTTTGATGTTACTAATTATTTTGAGGTGTCACAAAGGGAGCCCATAAAGCCCATCTATAAATGTGTTTTGATTGCTCCACTAACCAGCCATTCACTCATCTCCCTTTCCTTGGGCCTTTTCCCTGAGACAAAACAAAACTGAAATCAGTCCAATAAGGTTTTACAGTGGCTCCACAGTGTTTAAGTGAAAGATAGAGTTGGATGTCTCCCATTTTAAATCAAAATCCAGGCATTTTTTACATAAGTGGGATTGTACACATTTAAAAATATTTGATATGTACAAAAATATTAGTAATATTTATGCAAGCTAAGCATAAACACTCAAGAAACCACTACCCACTAAAAAAGCATGAAACCTAAGACCCAAGGAACAGAACATAATACTGTTGAGATTCTGTATGCTCCTCCTCCCTTCCCTTACGTCCCAAAAGAGGTGACTTCCGTTTTTCCCACTCCATATGCCTCCTCCTCCCAAGGGCTCTGAAAGCCTAACCACTGTACTGCCAGGGAATTCCCTCATTCCATTTTTTTTTAGATTTACCATATTCCCAAGTATAAATCTTGTTTGAAAACTTAACATTCTCTTTATTCTCCATACTTTTAAGACTTAGACATGCTAATGCATGACAGTGAATCATTTTCATTCTGCACAGGACTGTTCTATAAATATGCCATAATGAATCAATGCTCCTGTCAAGTCGTTTGGGTTATTTTTTGCTATGACTACTCTGAGTATTCCTGTACACAGACCTGGTTATCTGTTGTGCTGTCTCTGTAAGGCCACTTAAGTTATTGATAACTTGCACAGGCTCTGATTAGTTGGTTGGCTGACTGATCACTGCACATGTATTAAAGTCAAATATTTTGAATACTACTTCTATTTATGTATGTATGCCCCATGGGGCACACACAGAGTTTTTCTATAAATGCTTTAAAGTGAAACTGTTGGCTTTTCAAGTGTGTACATTTTCAACTAAGCAAGATTATCAATGCTAACTAAATTCATTTGCCAAGGAACTGTATGTACTAATTTTATGTAAGAGTTTCCATTTGTCGACATCTTACCAACATCATCGTTTTCAAACTTTGTGTGACAAACATTAATTTTAAGGGCCAGCCACTGATTCAAGCTGGGCAAAATTCACTTCCTGGAATTTTGTACTATGACCAAGTACAGCTAATTGCTCTTTTACATGGTCGAGGTTAAAAACTCTTCGAAAGTATTAGCATTGAGCAGTAATCAAAAAGATAAAACTTCTCTCCAGTTTTCTCCACTGTACCTCACTTTTCTGTTCAGTAATGAAAATACCTATTTTTATTTCTCTTCATTCTAACTTCTACTTTTGACATAATCCTTATTTGTTAAATTGAGGCAACAGCCTGTCCACTTTCAAGTTTTGAGTCCTGGTTTTAAGTGTTAAGTGTTCACTTACTGGGTTGAGTTTTGAAAGACAAAGTGTCACACAAAACTACATCACCTTCCTAAAAATGTTTGAAGTGGCTCACAACAAAGATGACTTTAAGGTCAATAAAATAAAACCTAAATAAAATGCAGCACAGGAAGGGCAAGAAAGTAACCATAAGGATATTGTAAAGTTTGATACTGAACAAGAGACAATCTCCCCAGTGTGCCTGTCAGCAATTAGCTGAGAAATGTTCCTTCAGCCAACTGAACACTGACTTCTCATTATTTACCAACGTTTTACCAAATAAGGATTATAGTTCTGAAAACAAACTATTTTTGCCATACATATCCAACTCAATTTTCTACTGAGACTATACCAGCATTCTTGTAAGACAGAAAAAGCAGTTAGATGAGGATAAAAACTGGAACTATTTTTGACTAATTTCTCCAAAAGATCAAAGTGTCAAAAGAGAACCAATAATAGTAATTTTTGAAATTCACTTGTCATTCATGAAACCAACATCTGCATCCATACTATGTGCCAGGCACTACACTAGGAGCTGTAGACACATCACCAAACAAGAGACAAAAATCTCTGGTCCACATGCGTTTACATTCTAGTTACATACAATTAGACTGATCTAGACCCAAAAGCTTCTAAGGACCAAAAAGAACTTTCTGTAGGAATGCCCAACATACTCGATCTGTACAGCAGATAATTTGATTTTCAGTGGCATGACCAAGCCCCAACTAAGATGGGCTACAAAACCTGAGGGCAATTATCCTGGAAGATGGGGATTTGTTTCTAAAACTTAAGGCATATACTGCGTAACAGATACATGTGCTAAGAATGGGGCCCTAGGCCTCATGTAAGTTTTTCTGAGATACTGAGTAATTTCCTGAGTTCTACCAGAATATGATTAAGGTGACTCCACCCCTCACACTTGCCTTTTCAGGAATCCTTGTATTGAAAGCTATAGAGACAGAGCTCACGTCTGCCCAAGAATGGTAGGATAGGTGTCAGTTTGTTAATAACCTGTTGGTGAGTGCAAGCATTTTCAAACGGTGCCAGTATCAGTTTGAGAATTACATATTGGAGGGTAGCCTGATATAAGGCTACCTTATATCAACACCACCCCAGTTTTGTTTCCTCTGCTCTTCCCCCCGTGAAGAAATATATTAGAAGATTTATTATTGTTACATATAACAAATTAGTCCAATTAAACCTGTTACATATATTAAGGACTTCTCTGGACTACTTCTTTATTGTTGCTCTATATTGTTGCTCAAAGTCACGTCTTTGTGACTTTGTCAAAACTCCATGCTTATATGTGGTAAGATTATAAATTAGTATACTAAAACGCACAGTTTTAATAACTAGTAATAATTATAATTAGTATAATAATATGATAATTTCAGATGTCTAATTGTTGTCTTACTGCTCTCTCAGGAAGACTTTTTGGCCTGTACATCCACTGAATTACTCAGATTTAGAAAGCTACAAAAATTAATGTATATCTTACTTGGTGAGCTCAGGCCAGGCTTAACAGAAAGCCTCTAGGGATAGACCTTAGGTTTTCACCTTTTTGCACACAGTATCAAAGAAATGCTGAGTCTATGAGCTTCAGGCAGTTTATTCTCACACAGACCGCACAACACACTTATAAGCTTCCACACTACTGATACCGCAAATAATGTGTGTTACAAGTAAGATTTTGTAACATTAAAGCAGATTTATGGCTACTGAGGAATAAAGTAGAATAAAAAAATAAATGTTTCCCTGGTGGCTCAGACAGTAAAGAATCCACGAAGGAGACCAGGGTTCAATCCCTGGTGGGAGGGCAGAGATTCCCTGGAGAAGGAAATTGCACCCCACTCCAGTATTCTTGCCTGAAAATCCCATGGACAGAAGAGCCTGGAGCACTAGAGTCCTTGGAGTCACAGAGAGCTGAACATGACTAAGCAACGAAACAACAAAGTAAAAATAAGGTTTAATAAAATATCACCTGTAAAGAAAGTAACAATGAGAAATTAAAGAATGTTATGATTTAATAAGTCAACCAATGTAAGAAGAGGTGGTGGCTGAAGAAAGTAAGTTTTGACTTAAAAAAATTTTCTGATCAATGGATTTATTTAGAAATTCTGGCATTCAAATGTATAGGTAAAACTTAAACAAGAGATCAAAATTTCTACATTGCATCTAAATTTCACTTTTGTTGAAACATTATAAAGAGAATAAAGATAATAAAACTTGAAAGTATGTACTTACATGGAATCAACTTATGTCTTAACTACCGTTCAGTTTGCAAGGTATGCTGTCACTTTACACTCCTTTTAACCACTTTTTAGCCGTTTACGGAAGTTATAAAACACTAAACTCTATTAGCAAAGAGAGACACAGTATTTCTATGTCAGGCAACTGGTACAGTGAGGCTGTTAAGTATCTTTTCACGGACAGTCTTTATTCATGGATGGATTTACAAGGAATAGAAGAGGTGGATTAAGTCACAGTAGCAAGGGTACAGTAAGCCTGCCTATCTTCCTTCTTATATAAAAACATTTTTAGAATGTGAAAGAAAAAAATTTGGGGTTCTTTTTGGTTCAAAAGTTAGAGTTGCCAAAGAGAAAAAGGAATGTATCTGAACTTATAAATGGAGATATATTTAAGTTCTTGGGTTCAATATATTAATAATACACATTTACATATTCTTAAAAGACATCTCAAGATGCTCCCGGTTTTCCCTCAGATGAATTTCTTTTTAAAGGCCTATAACCTCTCATACTTCCAATTAGTCACTTTTTTTAAACTTTAAATTCTGCTTGCAGGTATTTTGACCCAACATTTTGAACAAACCAGTCTTGCTGATCATGATTAAAACTGGTCTCTAGGCAAAATTAAAACAGTGAATGCTAAGCTTCAAATATTTGTAGTTGATTCTTCCCATTCAAGAACAGAAACTGACGAACATAATCCATGTGATCCATCACATTATCAGAGTTATCTAGTGTGTTCAGTGACTCTGAATATCATGACATTTAGAATAACAATAAATTTGAATACAGAGAGGAAAAATGACATAAATTAGTGACAGGGAAGAACAATAGAAATTAGTGACACTAGAATTTTTGATACTCTTCTCCTAAGAAACAAAGTTTTATTTATTTCAAGTAACAGTGTTACCAAGCAAATATTTGTAATGAACACAGTATATGAAAAGAAGCTGTTAAAAGTGGTTTGCAGACTGAATAATTTTAAAGTGTGATAAATTTCCATT
>SJYC01136074.1:0-42995 GCA_006408675.1 Madoqua kirkii
ACTGTAAAGGAAAAAAAAGGACTAAAATAACCAGTCAGGCTTCATATCAATTAGACAACTTTTACTAATGAGAAAACTACATTTAAAATGTGCTTTAAAACAAAATGGCATTAGAAAAAAAGAAGACATATGCATTTGATAGAACTTTGCACTGTGCTGAAAATCAAATCTCCTGCAGTAATACAATACGCCAATTCTTAAGATGTAAGTTAATAGAATTCTCAATTTACATTTTCAAAGATGATATTAAGGTCAAGAATTTCACATCTATGGTAGCACTTATAGGAGGGCATTTATAAATATGATGTCCATCCCTATGAAGCTTACAAATTTGACAATACTCAATAATAGCTTTTAGAATCACATCCAAAAGTGTTGTACCCAAAGAATTATGAATTGGTGTCCTGTAAGTTCTCCTAAAATCTTTACGTTGACTCTTCTACTCCTGTCATTTGTTAACACTACCCTTAAAAAAAAGAGAACAGGAAAAGAAAGGCTGCAATAAACCCTTGATCATGTACAGAAATTATTGCTACTATAGTTCACTACAAAGCATGTCTATACAATATCATATGAATTTCGATCATGAAAAATCAGAATAAAAATCTTTAGTGACATAAGCCTTACAATCGTATACAACATTCACATGGCAATATTAGACAGTCAAGCACCCAATACCCATGGTTGACAAATGTCCCACTGACCAGCATTCATATAAATAAATCCTTCGTACAGAGGGAGAAAAAATAGTGTCAGCTTTCCAAGGCTTGTCAAAAAAGGATTCTCATGTTCTGTGGATCTAAAAACAAAAAACAAGAACAAAAAAAAAAAACAAAAAAAACAAAAAAAAACCCCAAAAAACAAAACCAATGCAGGTGAGGGTGTTACCAGAAAGTTAAGCATGCCAAAAAGGTGTTTCGTGCGAATTAAAACCTAAAGCCAAGGTACCACATAATCACATTACCAACTAGTTGGGTATACTAAATGAGTCTTATCGTAAATGAAATGCTACTGCACAATAGGCGTCAATAAGTTAAAATTAGAGTGCACAAACTCAAATCAGTGGCAATTTCTGTATGAAGCAAAATATTCACTATCAGCTGTAACAGTTGCCCAAACTGATTAAATCACTCGATTGGACAGTTTGCATATTTTAAAAAATATCTCTAAATTCCTTTTTACTGTAATGAGGCATAAGTTTTCTTAGTAAGATCAAACAGGTACATAAGTAAATAAGCAATGGAAAATTAATAGTTGATGAATGTCTTCAAAAATCTTCCCACACTGCACTTTTTTAAATGTTTGGGGAAAAAATTTAAAGAATTTGCCATTATTTCAGCAAAAACAAACAAACAGAAACAAAACAAGCCCAAAATAATTAAACAACCAAGCAACACTAAAACCACATTACACAGATGGATCATCATGCTTTCGTCTGGTTTAACTATCACATCTAGTTTAACTGGGATGCTTTTCAGCTTTAAAAACTGTGATACGTGAAGATGTAACTTTAATGGGTAATTCTGAATTTTGATTTAACTTTGTTGAATATTATAACAGAGTATACTTATTACAATACAGTGTAGCACATCTTTCTATTAGAAAAAAATTTAAGATCCTTTACCCGTCTCCTTAAGTTAAAGGTGTGACATCATAAAGGGTGTCAAATGGCTGGATGGTTTTACAGTGCACACTTAAAGATTATGAAGTATGTCCTTAACAAATCGGATGGTTTCTTTACAGAGTTCCTTTCTTCACCTTTTCTTCGGTGGATTAGCTGTTCGAGGTGGAGTGACAGGACGTCCTGAATTCAGTCCACCATATTGGTACTTAGCTTTCTTTTCAGATGGTTTCAATATCTTAAAGTAAATAATTTAATAACAATGTTACCTTTTTCAAGTACAATAAGTTTAAGGAAATTATTGTTACATAGTAGGCTTCTCAATAAATGACATCAATTGTAAAATGGTAGGGAAAAAAAAGCAAAGTTCTACAGTCATTTCTCACATTTAAAAAGTATCAAAATATAAATAAGTACAAATGTTGAATATCACTATTATTGGTCATTCCATTGACAATTTAGTGACAAAAGCTCAAGTACACAAAACCCATCAACTATTCAATCCTTAGATCTAAGTATAAAAATTTCCAAACTAGTGTATCTCTGTGATGAGGAAAAAACACTAAGAGTCAAAAGATCCAGGTTCTCATCATAATTCTCCTATTTATTTAGAGGGTTATTAGTCACAAATCCTTCAATCTTCATTTATTATGTGTATACAGATCTTTCACTTAGCTATATATATTATGTATCATAAAGTTCACCATTTAAAATGTACAAAGACAACAATTTTTAACATATTTACAACTATGAAACCACTGGTATAGTCTAACATTAGAACATGTTTGTCACTCCAGGAAGAAACAGGTTATTAGTCACAAATCCTTCAATCTTCATTTATTATGTGTATACAGATCTTTCACTTAGCTATATATATTATGTATCATAAAGTTCACCATTTAAAATGTACAAAGACAACAATTTTTAACATATTTACAACTATGAAACCACTGGTATAGTCTAACATTAGAACATGTTTGTCACTCCAGGAAGAAACCTTGTTCCCAAAAGCACTCACTCACTCTTTATTTCCATTACTGACTGCCCTAACCCCCTTCAACTCTAAGCAATCACTACTTTACTTTCCTCTATTGAACTATCTTTTCTGGCTATTTTACATAAATGAAACCAGACAATTTGTGCTATTGTGACTGGCTTCTTTCACTGAGATAATGATTTTGATGTAACATGTATGAGTACTTTATTACTTTTAATTGCCAAACAATATGCCATTTTATGGATACTCCACATTTTGTTTATTCATTCTTTAGCTGATGAACATTTGGGTTGTTTCTACCTTAGGTTATTATAATGTTCTTTTTATTAATATGTATATATACATGTATTTGAGTACTGTCTTCAATTCTTTCAGGTATATACCTAAGAGTGGAAATGCTGGGTCATATAGAAACTTTTTATGTTTAACTTTTTCAGTTACTGACAAACTATTTTCAAAGTGGCCGTACCATTTTTCATTCCCACTATCAATATATAAGGTTCCAACTTCTCCACATCCCCAGCAATACTTTGGTTATATATTTTTAAAAAATACACAAATAAAAATATAAACTATTTGTTGAAGGATATGGCCTGGTTGCTACATTTAAATCTGAATGAGAAATTAAACATTTAGCATTCAATTGTATTAGCTGATAGTAATGGAAACCTCTCTTACATTTTTTAAGAGAAATACAGGGTGTTAAGGACAAAAAATAAAGTTATTTTAGTCCATGAACAAGAATGATTAAGTAGTATGCTAAAGCTGGTCTCTTTCTTAAATGTAAGTATTTCTATATTCACAAATGGATACTTTAAGATTATTTGGAAGGGTTTTCTAGGCAACTATTCTACATTATTTTCATCAGCGTTCATAAATTCTTTCTACTCAACGCCTGTCCCATCCATTCATGTTGCGAAAGAAAACAAAATCTGAATTCACATTCTTTTAGTAGTAAAGCCACTACCTAAGGATTCATTCAGGAATTTCCAATTTAAACACATGCCATCAAGAATGACTGACATGACTTAGATTTCCAAAAACTCTAATTATGAGATATATACCTGAAAGACTAGAGTATTTGTGAATGAAAATAGAAATCTATAGGGAGTCCACGAGTGATAATTACTTCTGAATAAAACTGATTTCCTATACTTCCTCAAGGAAAGAACACAAATCTGAAAGAAAATTCTTCTGACAATAGTTTTAAATCAAATTTCATGTATAAGAGACAGTTCTTTTAGTAGTAAAGCCACTACCTAAGGATTCATTCAGGAATTTCCAATTTAAACACATGCCATCAAGAATGACTGACATGACTTAGATTTCCAAAAACTCTAATTATGAGATATATACCTGAAAGACTAGAGTATTTGTGAATGAAAATAGAAATCTATAGGGAGTCCACGAGTGATAATTACTTCTGAATAAAACTGATTTCCTATACTTCCTCAAGGAAAGAACACAAATCTGAAAGAAAATTCTTCTGACAATAGTTTTAAATCAAATTTCTAGATGTTAACTTATAGTTACCAAAGGGGAAAAAGAGTAGGGGAGGGATCTATTAGAAGTTTGGGATACAAACTACTATATATAAATTAAATAAATAACAAGGTCTTACTGTACAGCACAAGGAACTATATTCAATATACTGCAACAAATCACAATGGAAAAAAATATAAAAAGGAATATGTATGTAACACTTTGCTGTACACCAGGAACTAATTCAATATTGTAAATCAACTATACTTCAATTAAAAAGATTTCCAGTTGTTAAAAATTTATATTTAAAAAGAGAACGAAAAAAGAAGAAATAAACAAAAGTATACATATAGCATACCTGAAATGAACACATCAAAGTTTCATCCACACTCATCATTCCACCAGCATTATCAAACTCGCCACAGTAATTTGGGGCTGAAAACAGGGTTACCAGTTGTCGCTTAGCAAAGAATTCATATCCATCTTCCACAACCTGGCAGAGAAAAAGTCAAAAGAAAAAACATTTATGTATCTTTAAAAATTCTCATCAGTACTAATTAAGATAAATGTGACAAAGACCTGAAAAAATATAAACTCCTATTTTGTTTGGGAAGCCTGATTTTTATTCTTAAACTTACCCGAGAAAATACTGAAACTGGCTTTCCTTTTCTATAAAGCCAAGAATTTAGCTTAAATGAAATAAATTTATGATTACTGAAGTTCAAAAATACCATTTTCAAGTGTTCTACTACCATTCCCCATATGCTAATAGGAACAGTGTCTAAAGGGAGTCGAGATACCAAATACTTCTTAGACAATGACATTATTGTCCAAATATAAAATCTTTGATTCAATGAACAATAATCAGACAATGCAAGACAGATTATGAGTATTTTTCTTCTACTTTCTAACTTCCTATTAGTATTACAAACATTGAAAACTTTACTAAGCTGAGCTTAATTTATACAGATTGTGCTACTACAAATTAGCTGCCTATAGATTTTTATGTATATAACTCTTTTCCTTAATGATTTAAAATGATTTCCAGAATCTCTTGTCAATTCCTCAGTAAATTAAACAATTTATGTTTCTCAGATCTACAACTTTGAGAGGTAGGCAATGACATGTAAACATTTTCTATTTATTTACAGAACACGTAAAAATACATTTTAAGACTTTTATGTATTCTATGATTAAGCAAAGTTATCCTACAATAGTGGGAGAAAGCTACCTTTTGGCCACCTTATCGACTCCAGCTCAGCATACTGCCTGGCATTCAGTAGGTCCTTTTAGTTCTTACTTTGCTTGTTCGTATGTTTATTTCTTCATATATTTACCAAAAGAAAAGGTGTTTTTTCTTTTTTAAGTAAACGGTGTTATTTCCCATCATAAGTCTCTTAATTTTAGAGATTAACAGGCTTGAAAATAAGCAGAACAGGATTTGGAGGTGTCTAGAAAATGACCATGGCACCCATCACTGCATGGGATATTTCTTCATATATTTACCAAAAGAAAAGGTGTTTTTTCTTTTTTAAGTAAACGGTGTTATTTCCCATCATAAGTCTCTTAATTTTAGAGATTAACAGGCTTGAAAATAAGCAGAACAGGATTTGGAGGTGTCTAGAAAATGACCATGGCACCCATCACTGCATGGGACATAGGAGGGGAAAAAGTGGAAGCAGCAACAGATTTTATTTTCTCCAAAATCACTGCAGCCATGAAGTTAAAAGACACTTGCTCCTTGGAAGGAAAGTGATGACAAACCTAGATAGAGTATCAAAAAGCAGAGAAGGCTGCTGCTGCTGCTGCTGCTGCTGCTGCTAAGTCGCTTCAATTGTGTCCGACTCTGCGACTCCATAGATGGCAGCTCACCAGGCTCCTCTGTCCCTGGGATTCTCCAGGAAAGAACACTGGAGTGGGTTGCCATTTCCTTCTCCAGAGAAGGCTAAGCACTGCAGAATTGATGCTTTGGAATTGTGGTACTAGTGAAAACTCTCAAGAGTCCCTTGACTGGGAAATCAAACCAGTCAATCCTCAAGGAATCAACCCTGAATATTCCTTGGAAGCTCTTTTACTGGAGCTTCAGCATCCAATACTTTGGCCACTTGATGCAAGGAATTGACTCACTGGAAAAGACTTATGCTGGGAAGATCAAAGGCAAAAGAAGAGAGAAGCAAAGAATGAGATAGTTAGACAGCATCACCAACTCAACGGACATAAATCTGAGCAAACTCTGGGAGATAGTGAAGGACAGAGAAGCCTGCTGTGCTGCAGTCCACGGGGTCACAGAGTTGGACACAACTCAGCAACCGAACAACACAACAACAAGAAGTCTTATATAAACACAATGCTCACTGATTAAAAACAACTTTGCCAAAAGCAAAGATTTTGCGGAAATGACTTCATTTAATTGAGCGAGAAAATTTTAACAGAAGAAAGGGCATGTGATATACAACATGTGCAGAAAATGAGAAGCCTATCATCAGTGTTATCACATAGGATCCTCACATAAACAGATGGAAGCAGTCAAGGTTTACGGGGCACAAAGCTGCAGGAAAAAACTATAAGTATATATAGCATATAAATAACTCAATAAATTTTACCTTAATAAACTAGGAATCTTTAAATATTTACAAATTTAAAATATGTAAGAGCAGCTAAAAAAGATTTTTTAAAAGTGCTTTTCAGTGTATTGCAAATCAGTTATGTTCTAGAGAGCATGAGGATTGGATATTTACTTACCACCCTGATTCAATAATTACCACGACTTTTCTACATTTATTTCATCTATCTCCCCGCTCCTTTTTCTGATGTATTTTAAAGCAAAACATCTTACCACTACATACTTGAGCATGCATTTCTGAAAAATATGGACATCGTTCTTACATAGCAATACAATTCATCGCAGCTAAAACAATTAACAATGACTCCTTGGTATCTAACACATAGTCTATAATAAAATCTTCCCAATGATCTCAAAAATGTCTTTTTAGAGTGTGGTTTGTTCTTTTCAAAATCCACACAATGTATTTGATTGTTATCTATAATATGTAACTATCATATTAAAACGGATCAAATATTTCTAGAAGGTTGCACATAAGCACTGAAAAATTGTTAATATTGTAATACACTACAAAAATACATTCCTTTGAAATCTTTCCTCTTAGAGGGTAAGAAAGAGTTAACTAATCATTAGGTTATTAATTGTGAAATCAAGGTATAGGATTTACCTCTTCTGTTTTCCTTATAATAATTAGCTTTCTTAGATCTCAATTTTTTCAAAATAATAATAAAAAAATGGCATAGACATGGATGAAGTTAACAAATATCAAAACATCCAAAAGTTTTGTATTTCATACCTGATGAGCTCGACAAATCAAGTCTAAATCATGACGATTCAGAAATTTACTGACTACATCAGCTCCAAAAGTGAAGGAAACACCACGATCGTTTTCTCCCCACCCTTGCACATCCTTATCTGGGTCAGACCACAGCAAATCACAGAGCAAACCTTTAAAGGATAAAGAAATAGCAATGAAAAGACAGAATTTATAAAATAAAGTATATCTACGTCACATTTCTTCTCCTATCCTCCTACCTTTTAATAAATACTGCCAATCATTGCCCCCTAGTATCCCAGCCTATAAAACTCAGCCGTTTTTTGTTAAAGTAACCACACACATACAATGTTGCCTGGCTTAAGGTAGTATTCCCCAGTCCTTTAAACAGGTATATATGCACAGAATGCTCTAAAGATGATACTGGAAAAGGCCCTTCATCTTTTGTCTATAGTTTCTCTGTATGGATACCAACTGACTCAGCAACTGAGTAATTTCATCCTTTACTTACAGAGCTACTGATCCTGCTTCTGGTGCTATAATTTATTCCATCAATCTACTTTATAACTGAGACATCAACACACTAAAGCTTGTAAATAAAATCTTTCCATTTAGTAGATCTATCTCCACTCATTAATTTTCTTCAGGACTGTCTTGGTTACTTTTAATCCTTTGTTCTTCTTTATATAAACCTCTGAATCAGTTTGTCTAATACTGTGAATCCAACTGAGATTTCATTGTTAACTATAGTTGATCTATAGATCAATTTGAGGGAAGAAAATATTTTCTACAAAAGCCTGGAAGATTTAAATAAAGTATGGAGGAACAAAATCAGATCAAATCCTTGACTTTATAGTTTTCAGGCTTAAAAAAAATAGAGCTAAAAATATTTAAATATTGGTGAAGAGGATGAGATGGTGACTCAATGGACATTAAGTGTGAGCAAACTCCTGGAATGTGAAGTCAAGTGGGCCTTAGGAAGCATCACTATGAACAAAGCTAGTGGAGATGATGGACTTTCCAGTTGAGCTCTTTCAAATTCTAAAAGATGATGCTGTCAAAGTGCTGTACTCAATATGCCAACAAATTTGAAAAATTCAGCAGTGACCACAGGACTGGAAAAGGGTCAGTTTTCATTCCAATCCCAAACAAAGGCAATGCCAAAGAATGCTCAAACTACCGCACAATTTGAACTCATCTCACACACTAGCACAGTAATGCTCAAAATTCTCCAAGCCAGGCTTCAATAGTACATGAATCTTCAACTTGCAGATGTTCAAGCTGAATTTAGAAAAGGCAGAGGAACCAGAGATCAAATTGCCAACATCTGTTGGATCACAGAAAAAGCAATAGAGTTCCAGAAAAACATCTACTTCTGCTTTATTGACTATTCCTAAGCCTTTGACTGTGTGGACCACAACAAACTCTGGAAAATTCTTAAAGACAGGGGAATACCAGACCACCTAACCTGCTTCTTGAGAAATCTGTATGCAGGTCAGGAAGCAACAGTTAGAACTGGACATGGAACAACAGACTGGTTCCAAATAGGGATAGGAGTACGTCAAGAGTGTATATTGTCACCCTGATTATTTAACTTATATGTAGAGTACGTCATGAGAAACACTGGGCTGGATAAGGATGAACACAAGCTGGAACCAAGATTGCTGGGAGAAATATCAATAACTTCAGGTATGCTGATGACACCACCCTTATGGCAGAAAGTGAAGAACTAAAGAGCCTCTTGATGAATGTCAAAGAGGAGAGTGAAAAAGTTGGCTTAAAACTCAACATTCAGAAAACTAGAATCATGGCATCCGGTCCCATCACTTCATGGCAAATAGATGGGGAAACAATGGAAACAGTGATAGACTATACTTTTAAGGGTTCCAAAATCACTGTAGAAGTTGACTGCAGCCATGCAATTAGAAGATATTTGCTCCTTGGAAGAAAAGCTATGACCAACCTAGACAGCATAATAAAAAGCAGAGACGTTACTTTGCCAACAAAAGTCTGTCTAGTTAAAGCTACAGTTTTTCCAGTAGTCATGTATGGATGTGAGAGTTGAACTATAAGAAGGTGAGTGTCGAAGAATTGATGCTTCTGAATTATAGTGTTGGAGAAGACTCTTGAGAGTCCCTTGGACTACAAGGATATACAATCCGTCCATCCTAAGGGAGATCAGTCCTGAATATTCATTGGAAGGACTGATGCTGAAGGTGAAACTCCAATACTTTGGCCACCTGATGTAAAGAACTGGCTTATTTGAAAAGACCCTGATGCTGGGAAAAACTGAAGGTGGGAGGAGAAGGGCATGACAGAGGATGAGATGGTTGGATGGCAACACTGACTCAATGGATGTGAGTCTCAGTAAACTCCAGGAGTTGGTGATGGACAGGGAGCCTGGCGTGCTGCAGTCCATGGAGTCACAGCGTCAGACACAACTGAGCAACTGAACTGAAGTGAAACTCCAGGAGACAGTGAAGGACAGGAAAGCCTGGCAAGCTGCGGTTCATTAGGTCGAAAAGAGTTGGATGTGACTTATTGACAAGAACATCTTCATCATTCTAACAGTAGTATAAATCTTAGGAGGGACTGAGACCATCTTGGGAATGTAAATTAAGAAGACCAAGAAATCTACTCTGAGAAATCAAACATTTAATACGCAGACAGAGAAGGAGTGAGCAATTAAGTACTGGAAAGGTATTGTCAAAACAAGAGATTAGAATAGCAGATCTCCTGAAACGCTAAGAATTAACCTAGAAGTACAAAATGGTTAAGCTTCAAGTACAATGAATAAATGTTAAGGGAAGACAGTTTTAGAATGAGTTGAGGTCAAAGATTTTTTTTTTGATAATTCATATAAAATACAGCTTATAACAAAAGGAGCTCTTCATTTTGAGTCACAATATAGCTTATCTTGGTAGCGGAAGTATCTAAAACATATTATAGAAATGGTAGCAATGTACACTTAATTTCTATCATCATTTCCTAAGCTCCTGTCATAAGAAATCCACCAGTACAATAAATCCACTATGATGGTCTCAATTTACAAGCTCTTTCTTGTTTCTAAAGAATCAGAAGCTGATTCTTTAAATACACACACACAGCTCTATAATGCTCATAGTTTCCAGTCTGTTTCCACAAAGGCAGCAGTGAGAGGTTAAGATACTATTCTATGACTTTTATATGACAAAATAACTAGAATGTAGTTGGCTTTCAGGACTATCTGGAAAATGCAACTGCCTGGATGCATACAAAATCAAATAATCATAGCAACAACAATGTGGCATTCTTCAACCTTAACAGAATCAAGACAAAAATCCAAGAGTCAAGGTTTAATGTTTAAAATCCAAGCCCTAATGAATAAGCCCTAATAATCATTAGGCTATTGTTTCAACAATATTAATTTAGAAAATAAATTTCTAAATATGACAGATAATATGAAAGCTCAAAATGGCACTTCATGGCATCTCAAAAACTTCCCATTAAAATATGATGGAAAGAGAAACTTAACATGCCATCTTTGAAACTAATTTATGCCTGAACTATACCATCAACAGGAACTCTCAAGATGCAATCCCTGGAAATTTGTATTGTACCTTATTTTAAATACTCTATTATTACTTAAGTTCTAGCTTCTATTAGGTTTAGTCAAATATATTCTAAGTTACAGTCAAAATCTGGCAAAATGCATTTTTTTTTAAAGAAATAATCAACACAGAAACAGTGGTACTATTAGGAGACAATGTACTGCATTGTGTCAGTGGCTTATTGATAAGAGAGGATCTATACAACTGTTTATATGGTTGATGTTTACTCATGAGTAGCATTCTGAGTGATATCATTATGTTCTCAGTATGCTTTAGTACACTGAGCAAAAAACAGCAAGATTTTAGGCAAAAATAAGTTTGACAGAACCATATTACAATTATAACAAAATCTAAAACTTCTGTACTATGGGGAATTAGTGGAGAGTGAAATATTTTGTATTATTCCAAGTAATCTGTAGTTAGCTTCAGTTCAGTTGCTCAGTAGTTAGCTTATGGACTACTAAAACAAAGCTCTATTTATTACACAATACAGTCCTACTTTCATTAAATTTAATAAAGTTCAAATATGCCAACAGTTTACATTAAAAATTGATAAAGGGACTTCCCAGGTGCTCCCAATGTAGGGAGCACAGGTTCGATCCTTGGTTGGTGAACTAAGATTCTGCATGCTGCATGGTGTGACCACACACACACACACACACACACACACACACACACACACACACAATTAAACTTCTCTATATACTTCACCTGTATCAGGGACATCAGTGGGTCTCATAATTCTCCGTATCTGCTCCATAGACTGCAGGTCTGGTGACAGTCCTGTAAATGAAAACAGGACTCACAGTACTGGTATCTAAAAAATTTTCACTCCAAATAAAAAGCATTTAATCAAAGTAGATTCACTATGTGAAATCAAAGATACTTTCAAGCATTCCTTTCAATGTTATCTTTAAAACACTAGGTTATGAAACAGAATCCCACCTTGATATAAAAGAACATTATGATTAGGTCTTCCCTATTTTTCCCTACCAGAGAAATAAAACTCCTTTTCATTTCAAAAGATTTTTCAAGGAAAAAATTCTACCACTTTTCTTTATTTCCAACCATTCTTGCTCTTCATAGGAGGGCACTCAATTCTAGTCCTTCCTACTAAGAAGTTTGGCCACTTCTTACCACTTAATCGTAAACATTTCCTAAATGTCTAGTGTTTCCTATACAATGTTTCAACTAATATAGTAAATTATGCTCTATCTAAGAATAAACAACTTATTACCTCAGGCTAAGACACATGCATCTATCTTTTAGCATTTCTACCTTAATTCTTCCTGCACACTGATGAAAAACTATTTTCATTAAATTATCTCCCTGTACAAAAACCCAATGTGGTTATTAAACCATTCAACAAACTCCTTTGCCCAGTGCTCACATTTCCTAAATCTGACCCCATAGTTCTCCAAAATGTATTTGACATCCTAGTTGGGCCAGCCCTCACATAGTCCTTCAACTAGAGCGACTCTCACGTCCTTTTCATAAATGTTTGCCCAACAATTCTCTCCTTTCCTGATTTTTCATTATAATTACTGTCAACAAGTACTCTGACAAATTCCTTTCATTACTCAATTATCTGTTTTGAAAATATGTTTTATCAACAGGTTTTAAAAGATAGCCAGATCATACACTATCTATATTTTTTCATGGTATCCAGGCAACTGCTAGACACATGTTAGTTTTTCAAATAAACTGTCATAGATTTATCATTCTATTATTACTTTTAGGACATAAGCAGACATAGTACATAGAGCCTAGAACTCTTGGCATGTGAGAATATTAAGCTCAATTATATGTGAATTCTGATGAAAGGCATTTAATAGAGACAAGAAAACAGTCATGATCCTTGCATTTTCACTGACAGTTTTCTGTCAAAACTGAGGCAAAGACATTTCTTTCAAGCAAAACTCTGGTCATCCTCCTCATATATGAAATTCTTTAAAGACAAGTACTAAACCTGCATTTTCATTATGTATAAATAACCACAAATTTCTAGTTATTAAAAGGTATTTTTGGCTATGTTTAAAACAGTTTTAATCACTTTATTTACTAGTCTACCTCCATGACAACAGAAGATCTTCTCTCCACAATGGCAGCTATAGGCAGACAGTTGAAACAATCAGTGAAGGTCTTCCACAACTTAATATTAAATCTTCGTTTGCCTAAAAACAGGACAAATTGAACAAATCTAAAACTGTTCTCAGTTATTCTAACAGCCACAGACTTATACATGACTCCAATTTTCTTTATGTTTCACTTAGCACTTTTTTCTATAATGAATGTCACTTGGTAATACAATAAACATTCAGCACCTTCTGTAAAATTATGAAGACTAAAAAGATTTTGCCAGGTGTTTTATGAAACAAATTGAACATTTCTTCCTTTTAAGATCACTATAATACAGCAACTCTAAACAATCTAACAGATTATTAATTTTTTCCATTCAACATGTTAAATACCTAGCCAAATAAGTAAGCAGAAGTGAAGAGAGTGCCTCTGGAGACTGTCCCTTTTAACTCTAATGCATTGGTAACATGGTATAACCTTGCTGCCAAGAAAGGAGAATTTCCAGGTGCTTAACTTTTGAGTAAATTTCTACTTGGCACCACAGCAAGGATAAATAGAGACACAAAGGCTATAATTTTCCTGTAATCTAACATCAAGAACTACAATGAAGACAGTCTTACATCCATGTTCACCTTTTTGGAGTTACTGAGTTTTCTGAATTTGGTAGTAAGTTGCAACAACTAACCAAGGGGAAGAATAAAATACACAAAGCACTCATTTCCTATGCTTTTTATGCCATAACCTTTCTCTCAATGAACAAGCATAACTGAAAGTTTTTACAAGCTGCTCTCACATACATTTCATTTGATTTCTTTTCTGTCCTTAATAGTATTCAAGTCCTTATTTTATCCTTTAATTAAATACACCTCTATTTCTGATACAGCTTCAGAAAAGTGGTTACAGTTTGCTGTACTACAGTCCACTTCCTGTCTACTGGTCTGATTTAAACAACTGAAACCATACACTACACCTTAGAAATAAAAATGCAATATAAAATCATTCCGACTAGAATGTAAACTC
Organism: Madoqua kirkii; assembly: GCA_006408675.1. Classification (NCBI taxonomy): domain Eukaryota; kingdom Metazoa; phylum Chordata; class Mammalia; order Artiodactyla; family Bovidae; genus Madoqua; species Madoqua kirkii. The sequence goes on from SJYC01136074.1 coordinate 14,128, forward strand.
TGTAAGAATAGAAATCATTCTCTTGAGTACTGCTGCATTCCCAGTATTTAGAATAGTGCCTGGCATATAATACATCCTCAAAAGTTTGTCAAATAAATGATTACATGAAACAGAAAGAAGTTCTAATAGCTCTACCATAATTAAGGATGGAAAAAAGCAAAAATAGATTCTAATGGAGAATTCAGCAATGAAAAACAAAATTCCATTTGCAAATCATTGTTAATTGGTTCTAACTTTTAATTAATCAAACATATGTTCATTCACTCTCTTGTTAAATTAGTTGCTCAGTCACGTCAACTCTTTGTGACCCCGTGGAATGTAGCCCGCTAGGCTCCTCTATCCATGGAACTCTCCAGGCAAAAATACTTGAGTGGGTTGCCACTCCCTTCTCCAGGGGATCTTCCCAACCTAGGGAAGCCCATTCACTTTCATAACCTAACCAAAACCAAAAATGTAATGGGGTCATCTGTAACACTCGGAAATACCACCACACAACAGCAAACCAGTGATTTCTATTGATGAAAAAAGAGTACAACAAAATAAGGACCAGAGTACGCAACATCCTTATAGGTACAGAATAAAATGCTAATAAACTTCAAATTTTAAATAATTTCATAGAACTTCTCAATTTTTTTGATGACATAGGCTCAATAAGAGTTTTTATCATATCACAAGAAAATTAAAACCTTAGTGGAGACTAGAAACAGGCTACTTACTATCTATAGTGACCTCTGTTCCACTTGGATATTTTTACTACATAAACTAATTACAAGGGGGCCTTTTAGCTGAGTAAGCTGCAGCCAACCTGAAACAACATGACTGAGGAGATCCTAAGGAACCTATTTAACTAATAACATGTTTCCCAGTTCCAGGTTCCTCTTCCATGAAAGGCTCTCTTCTTGGGCTTCTGCTTGATCATATTTTTTAAAACTCTTGAAAGAATTCTGAATGGAAAACTATTAGAGAATTTTCCAATTAAAAAGAAATGCTTTCATTTTCACTTACATTCATCATAGAATCCATAAATGCGATTGATGCTACACACTCATGGTTTCCTCTTAAGAGAAAGAAGTTTTCCGGGTATTTGATTTTATAAGCCAATAGCAAGCAGATTGTTTCCAAAGACTGCTTTCCTCTGTCCACATAATCTCCTAAGAAAAGATAGTTGGCTTCTGGGGGGAAACCCCCATATTCAAATAATCGCAGTAAATCTGTATACTGTCCATGAATATCTCCTAAAAATAGAAAAAGCCAGTTTCAGAAAGTTTATGGTTACTGTGGTAAAGAAGCTTCTATGAAATGATTCTCAATGTTTGTACCCTTATGTAATCCTCTCTCCTGAATGTGGGCTGTACCTAGTGACTTACTTCTAACCAAGAAGATACAGCAAAAGTGAGATGGGCTGTCACTTCCGAGACTGGGTTACAAAAGACTGCAGCTTCCCATCTTGCTTGCACTTTCTCTTACCTTCTCTCATGCTCTATGATTAAGCTGCCTTATGGAGAAGTACACCTAATGAAGAACTAGAGGCGGCCATGGGCCAACATCTCCTTAGGAACTGAGGTCTTCAGTCCACTGGCCCATAAGGAACTGAATCCTTTCACAATTGAGCCTTGAGATGATTACAGGTTCAGATGGCATCTTGACTGCAGTCTTGTGAGAGACTCAAAACAAGAGGATCTCGCTAAGCTCTGCTTGAATTTTTACCCCACAGACACTGTGACATGATAAATTAATGTTCTTAAGTCACAAAGTTTGAGGGTAATTTGTTATATACTAATACCGTTAACTTCATTATCTGGTAATTTTTATGCCTAGTAGTGAGCAAACAGCAAAAATTTAAATATTTAGTATAAATAACTTCTATTTATTTCAAATTATTTCTGTATGAAAGCATGTAAAGACTATCTTGTTGAGACTATTGAGTCACTTATATTTTAAAATGACTTTTAATTTGCTTCATTTAATTCATAGAAGGGACCGATCATTTCCACACAATCTCAACTATCTTTTCAAAAGCTGCTGGTTAAGTTCACAAAAGCTATGTGATAATACTAACAACACTAAAAGAAAAACTGCATTATCAAACCAAAAGTCTGTACATTATACATAACACATCCTACTGTTATATAAACTATAGAAAAATGCTTTTCTGTGCCAACAGTTTTTCTGACTACAACAATATGTTAACTTAAGGTTTAAGTTTTTGCCTTTGGACAAAAGCCACTGTAAGATTTGAAAGATCAAATACAAATTGTATAGTTATGTAATCTTCAAAGTAAAAACAATCAAAACTAAGTCAGAAGACCATGGAAACGGCCATATCAACCCCCCAAATTCTGTACCTGTGTACTCGAATCCATATCCTTGATAACAACAGGTAACAATTTTTGACATTCCCCCCTCTCAATTTTATCAGAGTCCCAGATTTGTTTTTAAGTTGTATCTCACCAATTACAAGTGAGTCTGAGAATCTTATGTTTACTGGTCATTTGAATCTCTTCTAATTGTTTTATCTTTTTCTTATTTCTAAGAACGCTTTGTATAGTGTGACCAGCAATCTTTTAATCTGCTGTATATATAGCAAACATTTTCTTCTCATCTCTAACTTGTCATTTTCTCAAAGTCTCAACTTCTACAATTGTATGTAATAAAACCTAGCAAACCTTTTTTTTTACAAAACTTTTTAAATGTTTTCTCCAACTCATCTTCATTGTAGTGGATTCAAAAGAGATTGTTTCCAACTGTACCCATTTACATACCACAGATTTTCAGTGGTGCTTCCAATTCCAAAAGAATAGGCTGGCTGAGAAAGATCTCCCGAGACTTGATACATAAGCCCCGAACTTCTGCTTCAGTCATCTGTACAATCTTTCCTGGACGACATCCTCGTACTGGTAAACAGTAAATAAAATGGTCAGTTTTCTAAAATTTATCCATAAAATAGTAATTTTAAAAAAAGGAGTCATGCCTATATTCTGAATATGAGAAGATTCACATAGGCAACAAACTACCAGATACCCTGCTGTGTTCCATGGCTAACAGCAGGTTATTCTATGATCTTTGGCTTATCTCTATCTTCACGTTGGTGGTTTCCAATGCTCCTTAAGGCTGCTGCCATGGAAATGTGGTCTTATTTTCCAGTGGTCAATTTGAGGCCTTGCAGTTCAAGTGACTAAAACTCATTAATTAATATGGTTCCCAGTAACTTCTGGGATGGAATGGGGAGGAATGGTCCATGGCGAATTCCCTTATTTGCCCTATTGAAAATGAAGTGAAAGTAAAGTTGCTCAGTCATCCATGGAATTCTCCAGGCCAAAATACTGGAGTGGGTAGCCTTTCCTTTCTCCAAGGAATCTTCCCAACCCAGGGATCAAACTCAGGTCTCCCACATTGCCGGCGGATTCTTTACCAGCTGAGCCACAAGGGAAGTCCTTGCCCTATAATCATTTCCTCTCATTATTTCCTCTCATTATTACCTTCCCTACTGGCTCTTTCTCTTTAAATATACTGTGAGCTGCTAATCTTCCTTTGAAAAAGCATTTATTAAAGAAAACAGAGACTACATTTTTATATACACCTATGACTTCCTATTTACATTTTAATCCATATATTTCTTGCTAAAAATTGCGGATTCCTTTGTCAGGTTGAAAGAGGCTAAAAAAGAGGGGGGAAAAAAAAAACCTCTAACCCTGCAAAAGCCTATTCATATATATAATCCATTAATATAGAAATATAACAGAGACAATGTTGAAATGTGTTTTAAGCAAATATGACAGTAAGACCATTTCTGAAATCCAAACCATGATCAGAATTGCTTTTCCTATGGGAACTTAGCCTTTTACAGTTAAGTAGTAGTTCTCAATCAATTACCTGCTTTCTGTTAACATTTGAATTCTTTAAAGATGAAGAAACACACAACTTTTTATCTTCCTCTAAGTATCTAAAATACTAGCTTAGATTCAATGCCCTGCAATAGGAACAATTATTAATCTTGGTACAAAAATGTACATGTGGGAAATGATGATTACAAAAAGGTTTTACCATCAGTGCATCAAATACCTATTTTAGTTTTAGGAGGTAAAAAGTATTCTCTTTGAAGGATTAAAGGTTTCTGGGGGCTTTCAGATGACAAACACACACCTAAAAGTAATTATTTAGAGATAACAGCAATGGACAAACAAACAAAGTACTTTGGGCTCTCATAGACGTTTCCACAATTTCTGCTGTGATTCTGTAGTAATAAAACACTTCCTGGTTATCAAAATTTAGTTTTAATTTGATGGCAATGATTATTAAGCAAATTAAGACTAGTGTGGGTCACTCTGATGTGTTAAAGTGTCTAAATTCTAGTGGTGAATATTTTATCTCATATTTGCTTTATTTCCTCTGTAAGCTCCGTCTTTAATTCTGGCCTCCCATGCAAGTAATTTAAGTTACAATTAGGTACACTTCAATTAACATTTTTACAGGGCTAAAAATGCTTCAACTTTTAAGTCATGCTAATCCAGAGAAACTAAAAATTTATCAAAACCTCTTGTATTTCACCGCATGCTTTGTCCCAATTAATATATCTGAAAGTTAGGAGATACCTTGCAATCAGTACTTTCTTAAAATTGTAATTGATAATCACTCCCCTACCCTCCACAGGCAAATCAAACAGCGACTTTCATAATCAATCACTTCTAAAAGTTGATGAAGTTTAGAGAAGCTAAAGATTCTTCCAAAAGTTAAGCTTCTGACATGTGATCAAATCTTAGGACTACATCAGCAAAATGATTGGGAGAATAGGGTAAACTGCTCAGGGCAATCCCACTGTCTTTCAATGCAAAAGTCATGGTCCCACCAGAGCAGACTTCAAGACTTGAAAGAACACTTCAAAATTCTCAGTTATCTGATAAAAAGGAATAAATCTAGGCAATCTGTTACACAGGGGAACTAGATCACTATCACAACATTCATGAGGAATTACAGAATGTGGGTTTATGAACCTAGACCCAAGTGTCTTTAAATTATGAACATACTACATATCTGCATAATTAATTTAGTGCAAAGCAACTTCACATGGATCATCTCATTTAATCCTTTTGGTATCCCGGGAATTAAAAAGGGAAGTTACTACCTACATTCTACAATAACAGAAAGAGATTAAAATAATTTGCACAAGATCACTAGAGGAGTAAAAAGCAGCAGAAAGGAACTAGAACAAGGTCTTCAAACTCAAAAGTCAATACTCTTTCTAGTCTACCACATAAAATTTTTTAGTCAAAAATTTCCCAGAAAAAAAAAATTTCAGCAGGTAATAAGTGCAAGCCAGATAAAAATTCTGTTACAGCAAATTTCTACTGTACTATTACTGTTTAAAAATCGATTGAGCTATTATATACACTTTATGTATACACCTAGGTAACAACCACCCAGATCAAGACACAGCATACTTCCAGCAGCCCAAGGCTCCCTTAAGCCCTAACCATTCGATAATAATGCCCAAGGTTACTATTCTTATTTCTTTCAGCATAGATTAATTTGTTTTTGAATTTTAGATACATAGAAATTTATAGTATAAATTTATAAATAGTATATACTCTTTTGTTCACTGTCACGTGAGATTCATGCATGTTGTATTTAGCAGCCATTTGAAGTATTTTCTCATATGAATACACCAAAATATATTTATCTACTCTATTTGGGTCATTTCTTGTTTGAGGTTATTATGAATGCTATGAATATTTATGTACATTTTTCTTGGTATATACATATAACAGGAGGATTGCTGGGTCACAGGAAGAAGCAGATACCACCAGTTTCCTAGAGTGGTTAAACCAATTTACAATCCCACCAGCAATGCTGCTCTACCTCTTTGTCAACAATTTTAGTCAATTTGTTGGGTGTTAGTGATATTCAGTGAGATTTTGGTTTGCATGACCCTTTTCATATGCTCAGTAGGCCACTGGGACATCCTTTTTGTGTGTGAAGTTCATTTTAAGTCTTGTTCATTCTTTAAAACTAGATTTAACTGATTTGTAGGAATTCTTTACATATTCCAGACAAATTCTTTGTTGGATACATTGTAAGTATCTTCTCCCAGTTTCAGTTCAGTTGCTCAGTACCCTCAGATTCTCTGCGACACCATGGACTGCAGCACGCCAGGTTCCCTGTCCACCGCCAACTCCTGGAGCTTGCTCAAACTCATGTCCATCAGGTCAGTGATGCCATCCAACCATCTCATCCTTTGTTGTCCCCTTCTCCTCCTGCCTTCAGTCTTTCCCAGCATCAGGATCTTTTCCAATGAGTCAGTTCTTCGCACCAGGTGGCCAAAGTATTGAACTTCAGCATCAGTCCTTCCAAAGAATATTCAGGACTCATTTCCTTTAGGATGGACTGGTCCAATCTCCTTGCTGTCCAAGGGACTCTCAAGAGTCTTCTTCAACATCACAATTTAAAAGCATCAATTCCTTGGCGCTCAGCTTTCTTTATGGTCCAACTCTCCAATCCATACATGACTACTGAAAAAACCACAGCTTTAACTTGGTGGACCTTCGTTGGCAATGTCTCTGCTTGTTATTATGCTATCCAAGTTGGTCACAGCTTTTCTTCCAAGGAGAAAGTGTCTTTTAATTTCATGGCTGCAGTCACTATATGCAGTGATTTTGGAGCCCAAGAAAATGTCATTCTCTTAATGCTGCCTTTGATAAACTGATATACTTTAATGTATTTAAATCCATCTTAAAAAAAATTTTTTTTGGTGTCTTACATCATGTTCAAGAAATGTTTGCCTTCTCCAAAGTACTTCCTTATATTTTCTTTTAAACCTTTTAGACACTTTATTGTTTAGCCTAACTCATTCAATAATCTACCTTAACTTTGTGTATGGTGTGGAATAAAGGTCAAAATTCTTTTTCTCCCTCTTAAAAAATTTTTTTTCTTCCAGTTCTATTGAGATATACATATACACCTCTGAATAAGTTTAAGGAGAATACCACAAAATGATTACCACAATTAAGTTTAGTAAACAGCCCATCATCTCACATAGAAACAAAATAAAACAAAAAAAAAAGCTTTTTCTCTTGTGATAAGAACTCCCAGGTTCCACTCTTTCTCTTTTATGGCTGTGCATATAGCTTGTGGGATCTTAGGTTCCCCCATCAGGGACTGAACCTGGGCCCTCTGCAGTGAAAGTGCAGAGTCCAAAGCCCTGGACCACCAGGCAACTCCCTGGGATCCACTCTCTAAACAGTTTCCCTATATAACATACAGCAGTGCTGATTATAACTATCATGTTGTATATTACACAACCAGTATGTATCTCATAACTGAAGTTTGTACCTTCTGACTACCTTCAATCAATTCCCCTCCTCTGGTAACCACAAATCTGATCTTTGTTTCCTAAAGTTGACCTACAACACTGTTAGTTGCTGGTGCAACACAGTGAGTGATTGATATTTCTATACATTTCAAAATGAGCACCATAAGTTTAGTTTCCATCTGTCACCATACAAAGGTACTGACTGCATTCCCCAAACTGTCCATTTCACACTCCTGACGCATTTAGTTTTCAGCTGAGAGGTTTGCACCTCTTAACCTTTCTCATCTATTTCTCTTAGGCCCCACTCCCCAGCACCATCTGTTTGTTCTATCTGTGACTGTTTCTGTTTCGTTTGTTCACCTGCTTTGTTTTTTTAGCTTCCACATGCAAGTGAAATCATAGTGTTTGTCTTTGTCTTATTTCACTTAGCAAAATACTGTCAAGGTCCATTCCTGTTGTCACTAATGGTAAGATTTCATTCTTTTTTTATGGCTAATAGTCCACAATACAAACACACATACCATATCTTCTTTATCCATTCACTGGATAAAGGGCACTTGGACTGTTTCCACATTTTGGCTATTGTAAATAATGCTGCAACTAACACAGAGGTGCATGTGTCTTTCCAAATTAAGTCTTTTCATTTTCTTTAGATATATACCCAGAAGTGGAATTACTGTATCCTACAGTAGTTCTATTTTTAATATTTTGAGGAACCTCCATTCTGTTTTCTGTAGTGGCTGCATCAATTTACCCCCCACCTCCAACAGTGCACCAGCATTTCCTTTCATCCATAACGCCGCCATTCTGACAAGTGTGAAGTGACATGTTAAACTTTTCCATTGTCTTCTGCCTTCTATATTTCCCCTTTTTTTCTTCTCTCTCAGCACTGCAGAATTTCCACTCAACTATTTTTCCCTAGTTTACTACTCCTCTATTCTGCTGTTTCTAATTTGCAAGTATGTAAACACAACTATGAAATTCTTAATTTTAGTTCACATATTTTTTTGGTTATAGAGTTTCCAGGTCTCTGATAAAATTTTTCCTTTCCTCTTTACCTTGAGCATATTAAATCAGTTATCTTAAAGTCTGTGTCACATCTCTAATATATGAATTATATAAGGTGGATTTAATACCTCTTTTCCTTTTTTTTTTTTTTTTTGGTCAATTGATCATGTTAGCATTCCTGTAGTATTTCACTGAATGAAATACTTGATTCTGGATGAATAATTGTAGTAGTTTTTATGACATCTTCTCCATAGAGGGTTGTTTCCTTTAGCAGCAGAAAGCGTGGCAATAATGCACCCACATTTTTCCTGAGGGCGGGTCTATTTCACTTTGCCCTCAATCTTGGCCATGATGGAGGTCTCAATGGAAAAACTCAGGGTACAATATGGTCTCTCTTACTTTATTAAGTCTGAACTTCAACTTTTGCCACGCAGGTACTGGACAACGCTGGAATCTCTGCTAAGATTCTTCTGGTTTCCTAGAATCTTCCCTTGCATGTGTGCATCTTAGAAATCAATGACTTTAGGGGGAACATGAATTTGAAGTCGCTCAGTCATGTCTGACTCTTTGTGACCCCATGGACTGTAGCCTACCAGGCTCCTCCGCCCATGGGATTTTCCAGCAAGATACTGGAGTGGGTTGCCATGTCCCTCTCCAGGAGATCGTCCTGACGCGGGGATTGAACGCGGGTCTCTCGCATTGTAGGCAGGCGCTTTACCATCTGAGCCACCAGGGAAGTCCTCGACTTTAGGGGGAGTCGACCACAGATTCTGAGGTTACAGTCTATGTGACTCTCTCCTCTTTAGGACTTAAGTTTCAACTGCTTTAGTTGCCCCAGACTTCCAGCTCTCCTCTTTAGTCCAGTAAGACTGCCACTTTTTATTTACTTGGAGTCTATTCCCCTATGCCTCTAGGAGTGACTGGTGAACTCACTGGTACTTCTTTTCTCTTAAAGATTAAAACCTTCTGCTATAGTAAATACACAAAATATGATTATTGGGTATACACTAGAAATTCATATGATTTTATAAAGAATTTTGAGAAAAACCTTGCCAAGGACATTAAGGGCCACAACTCCATACATTATGTCAATCAATCAGTCATGCAACTTGGGTATGAGCACCAAGGTACCTGACTCCTGATAAAGCAATCTTTCTGCAAAATCATGTTTACAACAGAAAGGGGGGAAAACACTAAGGTCCAAGGTGAAATTTGGTCCTTTATATATTTTTAATAACGGTGGGGAGGTTAGAAAAAATTAATACTTTGTGATATATAAAAGTTACATGAAATTCAAATGTTAGCATTCATAAATGAAGTTTTACTGGAACAGAACTACTCTCGTGCATTTATGTATTATCAATGCCTTTAGAACTGGACATGGAACAATAGACTGGTTCCAAATAGGAAAAGGAGAACGCCAAGGCTGTATATTGTCACCCTGCTTATTTAACTTATATGCAGAGTACATCATGAGAAATGCTGGACTGGAGGAAACACAAGCTGGAATCAAGATTGCCGGGAGAAATATCAATAACCTCAGATATGCAGATGACACCATCCTTATGGCAGACAGTGAAAAGGAGCTAAAAAGCCTCTTGATGAAGGTGAAAGAGAGTGAAAAAGTTGGCTTAAAGCTCAACATTCAGAAAACCAAGATCATGGCATCCGGTCCCATCACTTCATGGGAAATAGACAGGAAACAGTGTCAGACTTTATTTTTGGGGGTTCCAGAATCACTGCAGATGGTGACTGCAGCCACGAAATTAAAAGACGCTTACTCCTTGGAAGAAAAGTTATGACCAACCTAGATAGCATATTCAAAAGCAGAGACATTACTTTGCCGACTAAGTTCCGTCTAGTCAAGGCTATGGTTTTTCCTGTGGTCATGTATGGATGTGAGAGTTGGACTGTGTGAAGAGGGCTGAGTGCCAAAGAATGGATGCTTTTGAACTGTGGTGCTGGAGAAGACTCTTGAGAGTTCCATGGACTGCAAGGAGATCCAACCAGTCCATTCTGAAGGTCAACCCTGGGATTTCTCTGGAAGGAATGATGCTAAAGCTGAAACTCCAGTACTTTGGCCACCTCATACGAAGAGTTGACTCATTGGAAAAGACTCTGATGCTGGGAGGGATTGGGGGCAGGAGGAGAAGGGGATAACAGAGGATGAGATGGCCGGATGGCATCATGGACTCGATGGACGTGAGTCTGAGTGAACTCCGAGAGATGGTAATGAACAGGGAAGCCTGGCGTGCGATGGTGATGAACAGGGAGGCCTGGCGTGCTGCGATTCACGGGGTCGCAGAGTCGGACACGACTGAGCGACTGAACTGAACTGAACAGGTACTTTCACACTACAACGGCAGAGTTGAGTAGTTGTGGCAGTGAGTACATGGGGTACCCTCATGGCTTTGCATTGTTTCCCAAGGTTCTAGAAATTGTAGAGATACAGCTATAACTCAACAATGTCTTGAGTGCCATTTTATTTTACTTTTATTACTAGTGCATACTCATGTCAAAGGAAGAAAAGTGGAATGTGAATGCCTAAGGCACAATGGAGTGTAGGTTATTTTGTTACTGAATAAGACTACCAGGCATTTTATTTATGACTTTCCAGCTAAAACAATAAAATATGTGTTAACATTAGGAAACAGAGCACTTGTCACAACATTCCCAACTCACAGGACAGTAACAAAACTTTTTAAAAAAATTTTAACAGAATCTCATCACAACAGAATTTCTGCACAAAAATAGAAATGAGACTGCAATGAAAGTAAGTTTCCAACTGATTCATGTATTAGCAAGCGAGGAAAGCCATTTACTAATGGTGACTTAATTAAATCACATTTGTTTGGAAAAGCCAAAGAAATATGTCCCAAACTATATGTATTTATTGAAGTCTTTTCTATAAAAACAGCTCTTGAAGAGTTGACAACATTGGAAGCAACATCAATTATCAGTTTAAAAAACAAACAATTTTGAGTGGTTTCATTGGCTCTTGATGAATGAATTCACAGATATTGCCAATACTTATTTGTTGCTTATTCGAGGAGCCAATACTGAATTTGAAATGTCAGAAAAGTTAGCTTCTATAAACAGTATGAGTGGAACAACCACAGGCAAGAATATTTTCAAAGAGGGACTTCCCTGGAGGTTCAGTGGTTAATACTCCACACTTACAGGGCAGGGAGTGGGGTGGGGGTGGGGAGCAACGACGTTCAAACCCTGGTGAGGAAACGAAGATGCTACAGTCCACATTGTGTGGCCTAAAAAAAAATTTTTTTTTCCAAAGAAGCCAAACAACAAACCCAAAACAATGATGGAGGTCAAACTATGCACGGAGCAGAAAAAGACTTAGTTGGGTAACTTTTAAAAGCCTGTAAAAATTGAAGGTATTTAAAGTTTATGGTGCAGTTACTGAGTGGAAAAAGATTCTAATCACACCACCGAACCAGTGATACCAATGGTATACTTCATTAGCTCTCATGAACCTAACCACGGTCGGTTCCACAAATGTTTGTGAGAAACAAAAGCTGAATATCTTGACTTGCCCTACCACAGAGCAGTTCGGTAGTGATGAAGTTTTACTGATATTTTTTTTAAGGTTTAGGGCTGATACTGAAATTTTTCTGAATGAGAAGAGTAACCCCCAATCACTATTATCAAACAGAGAGTAGGTTTTATAAATTAATTTTGCTACAAACCTAATAAAATTCCTCAATTAAAACCTAAAATTAAAATGCAAAAAACAAAATAAAAAACTCTGTATGTGAAACATATACTATAGTAAGTCACTTTAACAACTAATGTTGCCTGGGTCACAAGCAAATGTCAGGTTGCTTTATACAGTTTCAGAGCTGTCAAAAGTTAAAACAAGGGAGATTTTCACTCCCTCATAGTTTTGTACTGAATACTATTTTCTAAGCTCAAACCACAGTTCTAACAGCATTCATCAGATCTTAGTGCTAATGCAAAATATATCAAAATTCATTTCTTTGTGCAGGTGAGGAGTTTATACCTATCACTGGAATTGATTAATCTGTAATATAATGACATGCCAAAAGGTAGATATCGAGAGGTCTAATAAAATCCTATAAATACCTTCCAAGTGATGACTAAAATCACTTAACTAAAACCATATGCTTGTGGATTGATATTAGTTTTGGCAGTAACTACCTGTCTGTGTTAAGACAGCTTCCAAGATAAAATACATAAAGTCTCATTATAGATCAACAACAGACAAACACTTCCATTGACTTTGATGATACAAAACACCAACTTTGAACCTCAATTAAGCAAAATATTGTCTTCTCCTCTAAAAGAAGTCCCTTTTCATGACTGCAAAAATTATACTGAGTCATTATATTTCAAATTCTTTTAAAAGTCTTTTCAATGCAGGTTTGTCTCTTAAATTACAAATGGTGTGTGATATGTATTTGTGTGTGTGTTTGTGTGTATGCTAAATTTTATTTTTCAATAATAATATGCTATTTTTTCCAGCAAGTTTTTACTAATAACTGTCTTCTCTGAAAGAGAAAGAATGTAGAGAATAATTTCACTACTATTTTTGCCCCATGAAATCTTAGTAATCTTCATTAACCTTTAATATTTTAATTTCTACAATACTGATTCACTCAAGGTTACATACTAAACAGCAAACTTAAAAATGTAAAATTTTTACAACTGGCTAAAATGTGGAATTTTGGTTTTAAATGAAAGAACTAGGCAGCTGCCATAATTTTATCTTAAGTTTGGCTGATAGCAATAATTAATGTGATTTGAGTCTACAGATGCCTTCAGGAACTCTGTAACCCCCGTTTGTAATACTGTGTATATAAACATGCATATTTTTCAGAGAAGGCCCAAGGCTTTCACGATTTCTCAGAGGAGTCTGTGAATTGCTGTATCATTTCAGGTACACTAGTAAACAAACAGATAATGAAAAAAGAGTAAAGAAGAAAGCTTAACAGATACTGGGGCAGGCTAGACATGTCAGGATTAGAAGGGAGTGCCTTAGGCCTGTGGGTTCTCAGAGTGTGATCCTCTTTTTCACTGCACTGACATATGCATGGTGAAAACAATGATGATTAAAATGCAGGCACCTGAGAAGAAACCAAATCAGTGGCACTACAGTGCCATGCACTTACAGTGAAACAGAAAGATCCAGTTTCAATTTAAAATGCCCTTAAGCAGTAAAAACGATGAACTTTATTAAATCTCCACCACTGAGTATCTTTCTAGCATTCTGCATGAGGAAATGCAAAGTCTCCATGCAGCTTTCCTGGTGCATATTTGAGTTCAATGGCTGTCTCCAAGAAAAGCTCTAGAGTGGCTGCTGAAGTGCCAAAGTGATCTGGCTGATTTTCTTTCACAGAACAGCTCTTTTGCTGGAAAGCACAACTAACAAACTATGGTTACTCACTCAAGGTATTTATCAGATATGCTTGAAAATGAACAGAGTGAGCCTGTCATTTCAAATGAAACAATTGACAGCATTTGTTGCTAGTGAAGGTTAAAATTTTGGAAACTTTGTATCCAGCACCATGAATCTGACAGCTTTTTCATACTTAAGGACTCATCTGATACCTTCTTCTAAATTAACAAAGGGGATTCTTTCATGTTGTATAAACTGTGTCAACTTTGAGTATCTGCATAAATCACCTTAACCAGTGATTTTAAAAGTACCAATGCATGTTGCAAAATCACTTGTAAGATCCATTTAAAATGCAAGATAGATCAATGGATTTTAATGTAAGAGAACATTTCAGATTCTATATTAAAACTAACCTTTAAGAAATTACCACTTGTCAATTTCTATTATACTATTAAAGAATATCCACCATTATCTATAAATGCTTTTAAAATACTCTTTTCCAATTTATCTGTAAAAGTACAGATTTTCTTCAGATACTTCAACCAAAACAATGTTATCAAAACAAACTGAAGCAAAGCAGTTTTGAGAATTCTGCTGTCTTCTACAAAGCTAGACATTAAAGAAATGTGCTGATCCCTAATATTTTTGTAGAAAGCAAAACGTAAAGTGAACAGGTTATCAAAATTTTAAATTCGTAGTTTTAATTTCTAACAGTACTGATAAACAACTCACACAAAAATTCTTGTCCTCAGTTCTTTTTATGAAATATAAAGTAGTCTCAAGATTCAAAGTTTGAAATCCACTGCTCTCTAAGCCCCTAATGAAAAGAAAGCATGCACCTAATCTCCTTAAATCACCTTTCACCACTTTATTCTGCCTAGAAATCTCTTTCCCTCAGCACCAACATTAATATGTCAAATCAGACTATAAATGCCAAGTAACAGTAATAGGAAATAAAAGTTTTACACATACGCAGTACTATGTGTGGCTGTATGCAACAAACAACGCACGTCTGTTAGATCCTCACTAGAAATAAACCTCAAAAATTACTGTGAAGAGGGTCCAGGGCTCCCCAGCTTAAGAAGCCCTCTTAACTCATCATGGCTCAGGTTTACACTAAACAAGAACATTAACCCATTTTCCGAGCTTTTATTATGTTCAAAGTGTTTTACCAGTTTGTTACAAACAGATACATTATGAAGCAGGTACCTATTATCATCCTCGAAATAAAGAAGAAACTGGGGATAAGCTGAAATTGTAATACATGCAGAACATGTATCTTTAACAAGTATCAGCATGTACCAGTACTTAGATACATCTTGAGCAAACAAATGTACACCTGATTTTATTTAGGATTCACATAACAATTGCAGCTAAGGTCTGATGTTCCTAAAATATACTCCTTTTGTCATTATGTAACTTAGATCTTTCACTTCCACTCAGAAGCCTAGTCATTTTCTTTCACTACTTTGGCTCAATTATTTAATATTCAAATATCACAGAAAGACCTAAAAGTACCTATTAAGTTTCCTTCTCAGTTTTCCATTTAAAATAAAAGAGCCATAACTGCTAAGTACAACATTAGAGAAAGCTATAATAATAGAAGTCCTTCAATTTTTTTGGACTTCCCTGGTGGCTCAGACAGTAAGAGCGCCTGCTTACAATGCGGGAGACCTGGGTTCGATCCCTGGGTTGGGAAGATCCCCTGGAGAAGGAAATGGCAACCCACTCCAGTACTTTTGCCTTGAAAATCCCATGGACAGAGGAGCCATGGACAGATGCTACAGTCCATGGGGCTGAAGAGTCGGACACAACCGAGCCACTTCACTTTCACTTTACATTTCTTTTATGGGGAAAAGTAACTTGATTTTTTTAAATGTTGAACATAGGTGGCAGGATTAAGGGGAAAGTTAAAATGGTGTTAGGCAAGCACTCAAATCAAGAAAATGTTTCTATCAATAGTTTGGTAATTAACTAAGATGGAAACTCAGGCATGGTCTGAGGAACAGCCCAAGGCTTAAAACTCTTTCATGATGAAATAAACCTAGTCTTTGCACAGAAGCAGGAAAATCTGGGAAGGGAGGGCCCTGAGGTCAGTGATTATTAGGAAGGTTATGTAGGACCTCACAATTCACTTTGCTATACATAGGTGGATAGGCAGATTAAAGGACAACTGCCCCTGTCCTTTATCTACTTTCCCTATGTATGGCAAGTGTCCACCTAGACCAGGAACTGAATTCCTCTATCAAGCTAGTGCCTACTGGTTATTTACACATATTTAACTTCAGAATGAATTTCTGCATTTTTAGCCTCCTACCTCTAATTGTGGAATAAGGACTTAATTTCCATTAAAGCATTTTGATTTTATCTAACAGAGGAAAATCTGAGGTGCAGTGTATTACAGAGTATGAGGTGTAAAAAAACTGCATTTCACCTACTAATAACCAAGACTTCAAAAGTAACCATATTCAATCTTAGGGGAAGGTGGAGAGTTTACAAAAAGAAAGGAGAGTTGTAACCTCCATCTCTTTCTGCTTCCTGTCTTCACTGATCCTCTATTTTCCCAAAAATAGTAGGCCTTGAAATGACTACTTCTAGCCACTAGAGCAGTGATTGCTGTCCAAGGGTATAAATTTCTAGTGACTCAAAATTAAATCCTAGAAGATTCAATTGTGAATCCATATCCTCCACCACTACACCACACTAAGCCTACTGATATTTGCAAACCATTTCTTCTTGCATCCCTAGAGCCTAAGACTTCTAGGATAACCTTTGTTTCAGAAACTGAGATTTTAATTATTTCTAAATATTTTGACATTCTTAACAGCTGCATTATTTTACCTGTTAGAGTTTCTTGAGAACACAGGATATTAGAACGGATATTCTATTAAAGCAATAAATGTGGATAATAAGACATCAGAGGAAAAAAATTACTTGATAAAATTTACTATCTTCCTCATTAATCCTAAATCTTAATATAATCCTGTCTCTAGACTCAAATGTAAATAGATTTCTAAATCCCAATAAATCCTAATCTTGGATTTGGACATTTATCAAAAAAGCCCTGTATTCAAATACAATAATAAGACTCTGGACTACTTCTTCAAACTGTAAAAATTCCCTCACCTGGAACTAACAGGAAAACCATTTAATCGCTCAGTCTCTGAACAATGAACCATCTTTATGCCTTCTCCAGCTTTTCATCTAAAGACAGGTAAAAGGCGAGAAAGCAACCTTCAGCCTATCTCCCCTATTCCTCAACCTGCTTTTTCCAAGAGACCTGGCCTTGGGTTTACACACAACACTTGCCCTGCACAAGCAGAGGTTGCCAAGATCAACTAGCACTTCCTTCAAACTGCCTAACCTTTAGACTGCTGGGTCATAATTAAACAACTGAATCAGAAAAGAATCTTTAAACAGTTTGGCAGTTCCTCAAAGGTTAAACAGAGTTACCCATTGACAAAGGAATTCCACTCCCAGTTATATTACCCAAGGGAAATGAAAACATATGCCCACACAAACACTTGTACATAAACATCCACAGCAGTATTTTTCACAACAGCCCAAAGCAGGAAACAACTCAATGTCCATCAAGTGACAAACGGACAAATAAAAACGTAGTACAGTCATACAATGAAATATTGTTTAGCCATAAAAGGAACGAAATACTGACACACGCTTCAATACAGATGAACCTGCAAAACATTAAAGAGAGGCCAATCACAAGAGATCACATAATGCATTATTTCATTCACATGAAATGTCCAGAACAGGCAGAATCCACAGGAAGTAGATTAGGGGTAACCTAGTGCTGGAGAGGAGTGAAGGGAAAAGGGACTTGTCAGCTAATGGAACAAGGGTGTGTTTGAGAATGGTGGGGAGAACTTTCTAATGTTGATGGTGGTGACTGATGGGTTGCAAAACTCTGTGAATATACTACAAATCACTCAATTATACAATCCAAAAGGTGAAATTGCATGGTATATGAATTGTATCTCAATAAAACTATCATTTAAAAAGGAGAAAGGAGAGACTTGGGAATTCCCTGGCGATCCAGTGCTTTCACTACAGGCGACCAGGATTCAATTCCTGGCTAAGGAACTAATATTCCACAAGCTGTGTGGTGCAGCCGAAAAAAAAACAACAATAAAGCTTAAAAAAGGGGCGTGGGGGGGAGGAGGGGCTTTAATATGGTTTTATTAATCTTCATTTTTCAAATCCATTCCTTTTCTTGACATTCAAAAGGACACAAAAGATGTAAACTTCCTATTTGCTTAGTCTTCCAGCTTAATTAAAAATAATCACAGCAGTTTCACAAATTTAGACATCCAATAGGTTATGATTAAGTGAAAAACGGATTTAAAAACAAGAATACACAAATCCCAAGATTTTCATAAGTAGTGGGCCAAAAATATAAACACAATCATATTCTGTTTTTGCTAAGTCTACTAACATGATACTAATAGTCTACAATTTATCTTGTAATACTAAGTTTAGCTTTGTAGCAAAGTAAAAAAAAAACTGCAAGAAAACGTTTAAAAATTAATTCATAAAGCTACATAAACAATATTCTAAAGATGTAAAGTATCTGAAAGAAAAATGCACAAAATTTCAACAAGTTATCTCTGGATCATGGAATTATGGGGAGGACTTTGGTTTTAATTCTTCAGTTTCATATAAGAAATTCTTTCCTGTAAGAAAAAGAATGCTTATTTTTATAATCAGAAAAGCATATCCCAGACACTCACAGTTTTAAATGCACATGATACACATACATAATACATAATCAAATATATGCTATAATATATATAATGGGCACATGTTATGTTAGTTATCATCAGCTGATACAGCCCAGTTGTTAAACTCTTGGATCATGTCTGTATTTGGGAACAAAGCTAGCACAATCTTAACCACCCAGAAGCAGATTCTACTCATCCTATTTCAACTCCTCCAAAGTAAACTCAACATTGACAGTCTGAATAAAGCTCCCCAGGTGATTTCCCTATACTCCCACTGCCATCCTAAGTCCTTTTGGCACGGCTCATCACAGTAAAAAAGCTTTTAGTGGATTTCCCAGGATACTCACAGAAACTAGCTTCAATTTAAACAATCAGTGAAAAGCACGATGATAAACCCACAACAATGTAGTAGCAGGGTCACTACAGCTGAGAGTGGTAGGAATCTCTGGCTTTGTAGTAAGTAAAACTTAATCAAGAAAATGTACTGGAGGAATATGCACTGTCCAAACAATAAATTAGTATACTGTTTTAAATTAAATAATATCAACCAAAAAAACTAAATGTAAATGGTGCTTTAGAAGTTCACATGATTTGCCCACCTAAGAAAACACAAACTAACTCATAAAATTTATACTGGAAGTGTTATAGCTGACTGGTAATCGGATGTAATAAAAAAAAAATCGAAACTATGTTATGGAACTACAATCAACATTTTAAAATGAGATTACATATTGCTGATCAAGTTCTGTACTTTCATTTAATACTAAAGACAAACCAAAAATTTAACTACACCTATTCTGCTAAGCAACCTCACTTGAATTTGAGTTAAATTTAATTAAAATGCAATGTCACTGAAAATCAAGTGATTTTTATTTGGAGACTAAAAAAAATTATTTCAACTACTTACTAGAAAATAAAATCCCAGGGAGGCACTGTCAAAACGAAATATACTTCCCAGGATTAAGAAGCAAATAATGGTACCCTTTACTGACAGAGAGCAGGCTGCAAAAGCTTGAAAATCACTTGTTTAATTGGGAATTCCCTGAATGAAGAGACAGTGTCTTGTCTTTGCATTCCTGGTGACTGGCACAAGGCAGGTCAATAAATTCTTGCTAATTTAAAAGGGGAAAATGTCTACAAAACGATCATCAAAAACCAGAACCAAACACTGATGTAATTCAAATTCACAGAAATAATCACTTAGCCTATTTTCCCCACCATATCTTTTTCCTAGTAATCTCGAACAAATCATCTGACTTAAGACATTCCACATCAAACATTTAAAAATACGTAAGTTTATCTTGTCTTACTGCCTATAAAGTATATAAATAACTATATGGGAAAGAAAAATGAAGAAGTTGGATACAAGCATCATATTCTTAAATAATTAAATTTACAAGCCAAGTTCATAGTGAGCATAAACTCCCAAAGTTAACAAGATATTAAAATTTTTAAACAGCTACATTTCCCTCTCAGAACAAACCACAAATAATTAAAAAAATAATTTTCCCCCAAAGCAAATGTCTCACACCCTGCAAGATGTTCACATCTGTTAAAATCCACAGTCTTAAACAGTGAACACTGACTGCAGGCACCAGGGGGCCTCCCAAGAATAACTTAATAGTAAAGGAAAAAGCAAATAAGAGTTCCTGGTAAAACTTTGCTTCTTATTCAGTCTTAAAAGACACTCAGTCTCACACTGCTGGAAGATTCACATCTGCAGCAAATTTACCGTAGTTTGTTACACAAACCGTATACACAAAAACTGATGAGATACCGACACTTCGGCCAAAAAAAGGAACCAGGGCCCTCCCTTCCGCCCCCCCAACCATACAATCTTCTGTGATGGTTTTCCATCACAGTAAGTACATACTGTTTCACTGTGAAAAACAATTATCTTCAGGAAATTCGAAAGCAAGAAACGTCTATGTAATCCTGCCACGGTTTCTGACAGAGAGGACTCTAAATCTTTTTTTTTTTAATAGGTCAATTTCTTTTCTACACACTCACAAAGCAGTTAGTGATGACGCAAATGTTGAGATAAAGGCATTCGCGGGCAGAAGACCGCGATGGGCTTTGAATAATATCCTGGCCTCTCCATCTCTTCCTTATCCCTCAATCCCCAACCCTAACATAAAACTATCCAATAAAAACAGAAGGCCCAGAAACTTCAAAAGCTACGAAGACTTGTAAAGACCCTTTAAACACAACAGAGGCTTTACAGTCGACCTTTTCTAAGTTTGTGCAAAAATTAAATCCTGCTCAAACCTGTTAAAATTCTCAAATCCGAAAACTAATCCCTACAGCAAACGTGTGTCTACATATTTCTGGCGTGCTTCTTCGTCTCGGTCAGACCTGTTTTACTATCTTTTAAAGCTAAATTAGACATGAGAGGTACTCTCGCTAGTGTTATCTTCTCCCTGAATAGTTCGCCCCGTAGGATCCTGTAAAATTTGCTAAACAGATCGAACAGTTTTCCCAGGTGGATTTAAAAAATTTTCTTCACTCCAAGAATCGGGAGGCAGCCAAGGGCAAAGCACAAAGAGAACAGAGGAGAAACACACAATTCGCGGGTATACAATGCATCCGAGCACGCATCTCCCACTCCTGGGAAGGGTCACCCCGCGCCCCGGCCGCGCGCCGCCGTGCGGGTCTCCGAAGATCCGCGGGGCACTGCCAGCCCGCGGGGACAGCCCCTCTCGCCCGGCCTCTCTCCCGGAGGCCGCTCCCCCAGCCCACCAGCTTCTTCGCCCCCATCCTCGGCGGCCTCCTCGGGGCGGGAAAAGCAGGGAAGCGGGCGGCGGAGGTGGGGGGTTGTTCCCTTGGGCTCCAGCGCCCGAGGGACCAGAAGAGCTAAGGGAGAGCGTCCCCTCCCCGCGGCCCGCCGGGCCCCGACTCACCCTCCAGCAGTCGGGTAATAAGACTGTCCACGTTCAGCTCCCCATCCGCCATCTTGTCGGCACCAGACGCTCCTTCCCGGCAGCGGGAACAAGGGCTTCTCGGCGGCAGAGTCTGCGGCGACCGCTACCTCCTCCTCCTCCTCCTCCTCGGCACCGCCCAACTCCGCAAAGCTCACCAGCGCCGCCGACGGCCCCACCCGCAGCGCCACTCACTCCACACCGCCCTGCCCCGCCACCGCGCCACGCAGCCCCCCGCGCAGGCGCACGGCGTACACCCCGCGCGGCCCCGCTCACCCACCCCCTGCCCTCGCGCAATCGCACTGGACTCGGTTCTCCCGCCGCCACCGCCGCCGCGCCGCACCGCCCCCTTCACGCAGGTGCGTCGCCCTTCCTCGCCAGTTCCACTGCGCTGAATCTCAGCGGCTGCGCAGGCGCCCCGGAGGCTCCCAGGGTTTGCTGCGCTGGGGAAGCTCCCATTACGCAGAGCGCGCGTAGGCAGTGCTGACCTTCCCGCCTCCCGGCTGGCAGGGCCCCGGCGCTACGCAGACGCGGTTGTGGCTGTTCCCGCCTCGCTTTTCTTTTCTTGGTTTCAGTCCCTGATTTCGCAAGCAAGTCCTCGTTTTCAGTAAGCGGGAAACGTGGAGTGCTGTTACCCATGTTTGAAGCTGGATTTGTCCGTTTGAAAAACGAGAAGGGGGTATTCTAAAGCGCCGCCGACGGCCCCACCCGCAGCGCCACTCACTCCACACCACCCTGCCCCGCCACCGCGCCACGCAGCCCCCCGCGCAGGCGCACGGCGTACTCCCCTCGCGGCCCCGCCTCACCCACCCCGTGCCCTCGCGCAATCGCACTGGACTCGGTTCTCCCGCCACCACCGCCGACGCGCCGCACCGCACCGCCCCCTTCGCGCAGGTGCGTCGCCCTTCCTCGCCAGTTGCACTGCGCTGAAGCTCAGCGGCTGCGCAAGCGCCCCAGAGGCTCCCAGAGTTTGCTGCGCTGGGGAAGCTCCTATTACGCAGAGCGTGCGTAGGCAGTGCTGACCTTCCCGCCTCCCAGCTGGCCGAGCCCCGGCGCTACGCAGACGCGGTTGTGGCTGTTCCCGCTTCGCTTTTCTTTTTTTGGTTTCAGTCCCTGATTTGACAATCACTTCCTCAGTAAGCGGGAAACGTGGACTGCTGTTACCCATGTTTGAAGCTGGATTTGTCCGTTTGGAAAACGAGAAGGGATTATTCTACTGGAAAAGTTTGGCTTTGCAAATAAAAGGTTTTATAATCCAACGGTTCCACAAGGTTCGTTGCCAAGTGTCCGTGGATGAAATAAATTGAAGTGGGCCTTGGGAGGGTCAGCAATAAAAATATGTCACATGGGTTCCGCTGTCTGCTTCCTTTAGATCTCTTTCACAAACCTTACGTCTTAAATTCTGTGGCTACTGTTTTCCACAGTGCATTTAGCAACAAGAAAAATAGCTTCATTATATGGCTAAGTCATTCTACCGTGTGATTTTGCATTTATCTCCTACACTCGACTGTGAGCTACACGGTAAACCCAGTTTATCTTCGTGTTTTCAGTTCCTGCCACATCTGGTAATGTAGAAGAGAGGGACAAAGAAACACCGAGGCTCAGAAAGGTTGGTTGCTCACCTCTTCTTTCCATCACATAATTCTGCCTCTAGAAGGGCAGGGGAAACAGTAGCCATGCAAAAGATCTAGATAAGCCAGAGTTGGGGCCTGTTCTCAGAAGCGGTCAGAGGCAGAGTCTTTCATCATTCCTCAGGTGTTTGTCCAGAAACTTAAGATGCTGTTTTAAGCTCAAGGCAGTGCTCCCCCCACTCTCATATCACTAATAATAACTAACATTTTGAGATCCCTGTATGTGCTCAGGCACGGTTTTAAATGTTATACAACATGTATTGTTTACTCCTTACACCAGCCCTATGAGGTAGGTACTATTACTATCTTTACTTTGTAGATGGAATTCATTGAAACTCAGAATGGTTAAGTACCTAGCCCCAATTCAGTGGCAGATCTGGGATTCAAACCCAGGCATCTAGCACCAGTGTCTGCACTGTCAACAGTTGTGATATACTCCCCCTCAGTGTGTGATCTGAGATGCTTAAAATATGCATGTGCTGTGTAATAAACGCTGAGAACAGAAATCATAGGTGGATTTTGGAGGGGGGGGAGGGTAGGTGGGGAAGTGAAGCATTTTCCAAACAAGGATTTTATGATGGTTCAGATGACTTACAAGGATAGGATTTCCTAATCATGAACTTCCAGATGTTCAAGCTGGTTTTAGAAAAGGCAGAGGAACCAGAGATCAAATTGCCAACATCCGCTGGATCATGGAAAAAGCAAGAGAGTTCCAGAAAAACATCTATTTCTGCTTTATTGGCTATGCCAAAGCCTTTGACTGTGTGGATCACAAGAAACTGGAAAATTCTGAAAGAGACGGGAATACCAGACCACCTGACCTGCCTCTTGAGAAATCTGTATGCAGGTCAGGAAGCAACAGTTAGAACTGGACATGGAACAACAGGCTGGTTTCAAATAGGAAAAGGAGAACGCCAAGGCTGTATATTGTCACCCTGCTTATTTAACTTATATGCAGAGTATATCATGAGAAACGCTAGACTGGAAGAAACACAAGCTGGAATCAAGATTGCTGGGAGAAATATCAATAACCTCAGATATGCAGATGACACTACCCTTATGGCAGAAAGTGAAGAGGAGCTAAAGGGCCTCTTGATGAAGGTGAAAGAGGAGAGTGAAAAAATTGGCTTAAAGCTCAACGGATACGACTGAGCGACTGAACTGAACTGAACGGAGAATAGCACAAAAGAAAACTGAGGGAGAGATAATGGTAAAACTAGCAGTATTGTATGCAAAATGCATGGCATAAGGTCCTTTTGGTTTGCTAGAGATAGGTCACAAGTATGGTTCTAAGCTTTATAGTGTCCAAGGAAAATTGCAATTAGTTAGCAGCAAGTGGAGTAAGTGTTCTGGCTGAACTGGATCTGGAACTTGAGTAGACCAGCTTATGGACTTGGATGCCACTTTCCCAGATCTCTCCACGAGCCTCTAAGAGTAACAATCCTTTAGAACACTTACATAAGTGCCTTTTTATCCTCCACTTTTCATGGGACCCATTGCTGTTACATTGACCAGTCATGTCTAACTCTTTGTGACCCCATGGACGTCAGGTTTCCCTGTCCTTCACCATCTCCTGGAGCTTGCTCAAACTCATGTCCATTGAATCAGTGATGCTCTCCAACCATTCCATCCTCTGTCATCCCTTTCTCCTCCTGCCTTCAATCTTTCCCAGTATCAGGGTCTTTTCCAATGAGTCGACTCTTTGCATCAGATGGCCAAAGTATTGGTGCTTCGGCTTCAGCATCAGTCCTTCCAGTGAATATCCAGGCCTAATTTCCTTTAGGATTGACTGGTTGAATCTCCTTGCAGTCCAAGGGTCTCTCAAGAGTCTTCCCCAGCACCACAGTTCAAAAGCATCAATTCTTCAGGACTCAGCCTTCTTTATGGTCCAACTCTCACATCCATACATGACTCCTGGAAAAACCATAGCTTTGACTGTACCGACCTTTGTTGTAAAAGTAATGTCTCTGCTTTTTAATATGCTATCTAGGTTGGTCATAGCTTTTCTTCCAAGGAGTAAACATCTTTTAATTTCATGGCTACAATCACTATCTGCAGTGATTTTGGTGCCCAAGAAAATAACTGTTTCCAGTTATTAATGGAAGCACTGTTTCCATTGTTTCCCCATCTATTTACCATGAAGTGATGGGACAGGATGTCATGATCTTAGGTTTTTGAATGAACCTCCATGAAAGAGAACTTTGAACACTGTCCTCAGTTAGGGTCCAGTATATGCAGATACATTTAATGGACAAGGAACACTCAAAGTAAACTGAATTATACAGAGAGAAAGTGAGCACCTTAGAGAAAATGCTACAAGTGGAGTAGGGCAGAGAGAGCGCAGTCTCAGCAGAGTTCTGGGAGTCAGAAGGGCTTGGAGAGTGGTTCTGAGTACTGCCTACAGATGGAAGATGGCCCTTCACCCCCACCCTCACCCGATTTTCTAGTGTCTTAGAATCCTGGGTAAGAAGGGACTATTGTGAAAATGAAAGAGCTATATTACTAGTGGCCCAACCAATTTTCCTGTGGGATCTGCCTCCAAAAATATTACATGAGAATTAAAATCAGACTTCTTCAGATTTTGAAGTTTGACTAGTATGTATACTATATATTACTAAACACTTCTGCAGCTTTGAGGATAGCTCACTGTAAAATGATTTTTTTTAAAAAGAAAACCATAGGCATATCTATGTCATATAAGGTAAATAAAGACTACATTATGCCTCATGTCAGTTTAGGTCAAAGGAAATTTGGAAAAGAAAGAAAAAATATAAAAATCACCTATAATTTCACCAGCCATAGATAACCATTTTCTGTTTTCTTTCTGAATGCACATGAGTGTTCAGTTGCTTCAATCATGTCCAACTATTTGCAACCCTATGGACTGTAGCCCACCAGGCTCCTCTGTCCATATGGATTCTCCAGGCAAGAATACTGGACTGGGTTGCCATGCTCTCCTCCAAGGGATCTTCCCAACCCAGGGATCGAACCTTCATCTCTTATGTCTCCTGCATTGGCAGATGGGTTTCGTTTTCTGGGTTTTTTTTTTTTTTAACTACTAGCACCACCTAGGAAGCCCTTCTGAATATATATATATATATACTTATTTATATAATACATAATTATTTTATAAATATTTTTATTATATATACATATATAGTGGGTTTTCCCTGATATCTGAAAGTAGAGTATTCCTATGCAATTACTCTAGGACATATCTTGCTAACAGACACACAAAATAAATCAGATAAAGTACAGATGCTCACAGACACAATTCAGTTATGGCAGCCTGATTCTGAGATGCTGAGTATAGTTCCTAGGGAAAAGAGCTTGGTAGTGCTTGGTGTGAGCACTGCCTCTGTCACAGCCCACTGGAGAACTAAGGCTAAACACTATTTTTGCTTTTCACATTTTTGTAAAAATGAAAGTCCTCTTTAGATTTCTTTTAGTTAGCAGAAAAAGATACTCATGTAGGTCTTTCATAAAGTCAAAGTTGCATAAAGTGAACTTTCTTAAAGCAGGGAAGAGATAGATGAATGCCTATTTTATAAAACTGGCCATGCTTCACTTCCATTTCATCCTTCTTTGTTAAGTGATTTTTCATGCCACATTTATGTAAATCTCGGTTTTCAAAATTAATTTAGACCTTAAAATGTAGGCGAGACATTGAGGACAGAGGAAGAGGTAAGAGGTGGAGATCTGGAGAACAGAAAAGGGAGTGCTGCAGGCAGCAGCAGCAATAGAGGCAGTTGGAGCCACTGTGAGGATCAAGGGTAGGCTCCCAAAGAAACAGAAGCCTCGTTTAGCACATACAGACACTGACGAATTTCTTGGCCTGAGTCTGAGCAGAGACCTGTGGGCAGAATGGGATCGCCAGTTAGGGAAGTCAGCAGCTTAGAAGCAGAGACACAAGAAAGCTGCCAGTGGTATAGGAGACATTGGTTGGAGCACTAACAATATTTGGTGGGCTTTGAGGAGCACCTGAACCTGGAGACCAGCAGATTCTAGAACAGGGGACTAACAGGTAGTGGTCCTGATTGCATGCAGGAAACTGCCTACCTTTCTTTCTGGACATGTGGCCAGACTTAGAAAAAGGATAAGGCTAAGGTCCTTTTCCTGGTGAGACCAGGATTGCTAATCTATTAATAACAGACTAAAGCAAACCATTAGCTAGAGTCACAACCCAGTAGGGCTTTAGATAGTGCTATGTCAGGGCCAGTTGTTAAACTTTCAGGGAATTTTGCAAGACAGTTAAAAGTAAATTATATAGACTTACAATAAATATGACACAGTCAAAGGTAATGATTACTCAAGATTCATCACATTCTATTTATGTTGCTACATCTTACTATTATGCATATTCTAAAAGTTGTTGACATGTATCTGTAAGGTGGAAATACTATATAATGAAATGCTATTATGTATCACTTTCCAACTCTACTTTCAGTGACATTATATTGGCCAAGGTGGGAGGAATATTTACACCAAGGAAATCAGTGCATGCTATAAATCCAGAGTTTTTTTCCACTAGGAAACTGGTTGTTCAACATTTACCACCGTGCCACTGGGCTTAGAGTGACAACATGCATGTTAATATCCTTGGGTAATTCCAGAAATGTCTGTGGAGGGAAATTGGACTTCCTGACTGTATAGGACTTGGGAAATCATGATTTAGGGTCTTAATAAAATCATGATCTTATTTGTACTTACTGACAAGAATTGCTTGGGCTAGACCAGTGCTCAGAGAAACCCAGCTATCACTGTACTGAGACCAGAGAGATGTCCCTGTGGATTGTCCTCAAAGAAGGCACTTTAGAACACAGTGAGCAGTAGCCTCATGATTCCTTTTAGTAAAGACAGTGCAGGCTTTCTCAGGGACATTTTATGTGCCTCTTGATATTGGTCAATAGCCGATATGGTGTGAAGCTGAGTAGGTTTAGGTAGCGAAGTATGAAGGCTGTGATAATGACATATAGACTTTTGTTGCCTTGGCTAATCCAAGATAGCTTATAAATGAATAAATCGACATTCATCAAACTGTCCTTCCATGAACATGATTCTTTTCAATCAAGTCTTGAATAAGTCTTAAATGGCAGTAAATTCTAAATTTTACTAGACATACCTTGAGGGCAGCCATTCTGTAATCAAATATCACAGGCTTTTGTAGTCAAGTTACTTCAAGGATATTGAGAAACCAGGTCAGGACACACTCATCAGTAGGAGGCTACCTCTATCAGTACAGAGCCAAGCTTCAGTGTACACCCAGGCATGACCAAGAATTTTGCTTAGGATTTACTTTTGGTTTCATTTCAATACCCATATGAGAGAATAATTAAGCACCAAAGTGATCATTTAAATTATAAGGCATGTCCTCAGCCATTTTAGCCCCCCAAATTTGGGCTCCAAAATCACTGCAGATGCTGACTGCAGCCATGAAATTAAAAGACACTTACTCCTTGGGAAAAAGTTATGACCAGCCTAGACAGCATATTGAAAAGCAGAGACATTAACTTTGCCAACAAAGGTCCGTCTAGTCAAGGCTATGGTTTTTCCAGTGGTCATGTATGGATGTGAGAGTTGGACTGTGAAGAAGGCTGAATCTGAAGAATTCATGCTTTTGAAGTATGGTGTTGGAGAAGACTCTTGAGAGTCCCTTGGACTGCAAGGAGATCCAACCAGTCTATTCTGAAGGAGATCAACCTGGGATTTCTTTGGAAGGAATGATGCTAAAGCTGAAACTCCAGTACTTTGGCCACCTCATGTGAAGAGTTGACTCATTGGAAAAGACTCTGATGCTGGGAGGGATTGGGAGCAGGAGGAGAAGGGGACAACCGAGGATGAGATGCCTGGATGGCATCACGGACTCAATGGACGTGAGTCTGAGTGAACTCT